>JAZHYW010031070.1:0-12825 GCA_037355805.1 Ixodes ricinus | reverse complement strand
GACCACGTAGTCTGTACTGCCTGGTCGCGGTTAGCACAGTCTTGCTCATATCGCTGGCCACTGTACAAGTTTGAAACGCTAAAAGCATCGTTTCTTCCTTCAACAACCGAACATTGTAAGGCCCGCTTCGAGACGGGGCAACTTCCTCAGAAATGTTGGTGTTGCTGGCGGGTTGTTCCATAGCTTTCCCTAGATCGACGCGAATTGCTGAGATCGGGTCCGGCTCTAAACAAGCGAACAACTCGGATGAATTCGAAGACGTTTGAGGTGCTGCAGCCAATCGGGGACGCGATCTGTTTACGTGATACCCCATGCCGGTGATGATGACAACTAAAGACTTTGTTCTGGTTTGAAATTGATCGTTTTTGGAAATAAACCGTTTCAGAAAGACGGATATCGTACTCTCAACAACATTTAAATGCATAAAAACACGTCTATAGCGCGTAGCTGTGTGTTTAAATAGGGAAAAAATTTATTTAATGATGATTGCAAGTTGCAGCAACCAGTTCCTGCGTGTAAACGCGGGCGGCCCATGATGCTGGTGTTGCGAGGTCAAGTTGCTGGGCGAAATTGCCGCGTCTGAAGCGGGCATAAGAACTACTTTGCTCAAGGCATCAATATTCCGCAGAACGTTTTTCTCTTGATGTGAGGAGCATAGACCCTTTTACTGTTTATGGCCGATTCACACGACGGACTGATCCGCGGACGGATTGGATCACGTGACGACATGTCCGCGGATCGTCCGTCTCCGAAGCGCATCCACACGAGGGACACGACGAGCAGACGCCAGCGAGGACGGACCGAACCTGTTCGCCACCCCAATGTGCCGCGAAACTCCAACATCGCATGCTGTGGCACCGTTGTCCAAAAGAGAAATCGACGTTTGCTACCGCGATAATAAATCGTACGCCGCTGTTACGTACAGATCGAGACAAAACACCGTGATAGGCTTGGCGCGAAGCGCCACAAGCTTTACTGACCCGAAGCATGAGAGTGACACAGGCATGGTCCTGCTCGATAAGGGTTCCGCGTAGAAGCGACGAAATTCTGGGCTCGCGGAGGGGCGTTCGAAGATGCCTTCACGCACTCCGCACTCGTGCACAACACTCAAGTACACCACAGCCACAAGAAAGGTCTTGCTCGGTGAAATCCTGATTGGACGTGCAAGAATTATCGCGGCGTTCTAGACGAGTTTCGACGGGAGCTTCTTGACGCGGACCCGGAGGAGTACCGGAACCTGCGTCGCGTCAGCCAGACAAGTTTCCGCAGTTTCTTTTACACGTGAAACCAAGAAACGCGCGACAAAATGAACCAGCGAACGCACAGCACACAACGATGCGCCATTTTTGTTTTCATCGCCCAGAAACAAAACAAAAAGAGAGAAAACAATGTTCCGTTGCCAGACTAAACGCTTTTCTAGTCGATCTCCCGCTAAAAGTCCGCGAGTGAAAAAGGCGCTCGACTTTATCAGTCCGCGCGTCCGCGGACGAGGCGCGATCGCAGGAACCGGTGACGTGCCGCTCACGTGGTACACGGTCCGCGGACGAAAATCGCGATTCGGTCCGTCGTGTGAATCGGCTATTACAAACAAGAACTACCGCTTGCGTCCCAAGTGACTTCCGGTCACTTCGTCCTTGCAAGCCTGTCGAGGTTGCATATGTCATCAGTGAATGAAAGCATAAATGCTGTACAGACAGCAAAGTAAGAAATTTAACGAGGGCCTTCGGCTATGCAATTTAAAATCTTGGGGGAGTCAAGTCGGTTTACAGGAACATTCAGAAAATTCGAACAGATCTCGCTTTTTTTGTTCTTTTGGCTTTCACCTGGACAGTTGGTGCTTAAACAATTCATTGACATCTCAAGCAGCGGTGTTAAGGTGTTGTGTTCATCCCCTTCTGTGTTCCTGAGTCTCGGGTTTTATTAACATGAATCATCACCAGCTCGCTTGTTTTTTAAGTATTATTGTGTTAAGGGGCATTTCTTTCATTCGTTTTAATTTTCCAGGACGTCAAAAACGTTTTTCGTAAAAAGGGCCTATAGCAGGTGTTGGCGCAACCCGCGGTGGAGTTAGTCGCGCGTGGCAGCAGAGGGAGGGGGTTGCAGCTGGTGTGATGCCATCGCGCTGAATTGCGACACAGTGAGGTGGCGGCACGGGTTTCACTTGAACGGGGTGGATTTTGACTGCGCAGCCGTTGGCTTGCGCAAAGCAAATGCCGCAAGGTTCTTAGGGTTAAAAACATAGTTGTTTGCATTTCAACAGCTGTGGCACATCTTGAAGACGGGCAAGAAATCCCGTACTTGAATCTGGCAGCTTAGGTGTATAGTTCTGGAGTTGATTAGAAAATATGGGTTACTCATTTTTATTTTGCTACGTTTATAAACTGACTTTTGTCGCACTCGATAGCGCTATCCTGAAGGAATAATTTCCATATTAAAAGGTTATTTTAATTAATTATTATCGGTCTTTGGTGAAACAGCTTCATTTATAGGCAAATGAGAGCGTGACCTTTAAAAACACCTATTAAAAACTCTTATCTTTGAACAGCGTCGGCGCGATGGCCCGGCTTTATTAAGGGTTAATCAAACAGATTGGACAAAATAAACGGAGGCATAGGAAAGCATGAGAAAAACAAAATAACAGCAGGACGTAAAAAAAAACAAAAAAAAAACAGGTACACAAACAAAGTACTAAAATAAGGGTCAAACAAAAAGAAATATGGGGTCGAAGCAACAAAACAGCACTGCCATCTATTTACCATTTCGCTACATTGCTTGGCAATGCAAAAAAAAAAAGTTCATTAAACTACGAAAGCGGATGTTCTGCGAAAAGGGAAATATAGTGACAAACAGTCATAAGCAGCTGCTCCGCTTAGCCGCATCGACAACAAAGGGAGGAGAAAAAGGGGAGAGGGATGTCTCTTTGGGAGCCTACGCGACAAAGGGCAAGGGGGAGGGTGATTTAATACGTGATTGTTTACTAAAGCGAAGCACCAACCTTTTATTCAAAAACAAACTTCGATTTCGAACTGAAGCTCTTCACCTTGCTGAAGGAAACTTCATCAGGACACACTTTGCACTGATGTTTATTACAAGGTCCGAAGCCGTTATGTTTTAGAGTTCTTAAGGCTTAGGGAAGCTTATAATATCTTCAATATTAATGGGAAAGCGTTAACTGTCCCATGGAGCGAAGCCGGCGTTCTCTGTAACCGTCTGGGGCAGCGAAACGGCAGTTAAATTCCCATTGGCCAAAGGCACAGCAACGTAGATGCTTCGTCACGCAAGTCCGCGGGGTGCTCAAGGTCAAAGCGGACGCACCTCAAAAATAAAACACAAAGAAAAGTACAGCAACGCAGATGCATCGTCACGGAAGGCGTGGAGCCGGCGGGGTTCGCGCGCCTCCGCTGTGGGGGGAGCGTCATGTCACCGCCGGAGCGCCGTGTGCGATAGGAAGACGTGGCGTACTGCTTGTAGGAATGCTTTCGCATTCCTTCACATAAGCAGTCTAAATTGTCCTTCTCTAATTTTTCTCACTCGTATCAGTAGGCCACCTGAGCTATGTTTGCCATGCCTTCTTTCGTGTGATTGCTTTGTCACAGTTTATTGTTGTGCCTGCGCAGTATTTTACCAACATCAGTTTTGCAGGATTTTATTATCTCTCATATCTTGTCGTATAGCAATATATTCATAATTGTCTTAGACACTTTGGTTAAATCGAACGTTACGTAGTGAATCTGTATAGGAATCAAAATCTTCGTAATTTCACGAATTGAGCTCCTAGCGGTGCATCTGGCTGTAGTTGAGACTTGTTTTAGGGTGCCGTGGATGAGAGTTGCTGAAGTGCAACAGATTCTGGAAGTCGCTGGACCTGCGGATCAGATTGGTTTATGGCCTGCTTTATAGAGTTTAATATATACATACGTAAAACCTAATGCTTCGGAGAAAGCATATGTAAAAAGGCATATGAAGAGCTGGCCTCATGGAAAGTCTCTATGCATTTTAGTGATTAGTGTTTAAAATCTTACCACACCATAAGTCTGTCGCCTATGTATCGTGTTTGAAGTTAAGCTCATTAGACTCAGATAGGACAAAATAAAATTCTAAAACTCCAATAAACATTATCGCCTATTTCGGCCCTACTTCGGCCGCACACCCGTGGATGTATCTAGTATACGCCCATGGATGTATACAAAATATATCCCTGGATTGTATTGCAGTCCATGATTGCATTCGGTGTACAACCATAAGTACAAATTCATGCGTATATACCCACGAAGATTACAAAATGCGCACATGGATTGTATTTCAGCCTTTTAGTCGTGCAACCATGAATCTGCCGCTGACCTGCACGAAACTGAACTTCGAGTTTAATGAACATCATTATGTGCAGGTCGGCGGTCACATCAATGGATGGACAAAATATGGTCGAAAATCGCAAATATTTTATGGAAGTTTTAGAATCACGTTTGCTCTAAAAAATCAACATCGCCTAACTTTTCTGAAAATAATACATAGACTACCTTTATACGGCGTAAAGCGATTCCCTACCCCAACTGCCTAAATTTGTTGACGCTTCCTATGAAGGTCACCGCTCCATTCGATTTTTCCGCTGCACTCCCAGTGAAGAATTTCAGTTATCCTGACTTGCTAATTTTCTGAGGTGCTAGTTTTTTTGTTTTTTTTTCATTACGTCGGTTTGTTATGCGGCATAGATTTTGAAGAAATAGTGCATACCAATTTCCTGGAAAATCTCCAGAACAGAACCGTGATGCTGGCCATCTGTCCAGCGTTCAACGTCTGGCGGCCGGTGAGGATGAAATCGCACCCAATTAAGATGACGCTGACGGGTCGCTTCAAGGCCCGGGCACGTCCAAAGGAGGTGCTCGAGATTCGCCTCTTGGACTTGAACGGGACATAAGGGACAGTAGGTTGATGCCGTGGTATGATCCCACCTGGCCCAGACAGCCGGTGTGAACGCCGCATTCACGCCAACTCTTCGGAGCCAAATTTCTTCCTTAGGTGAATAGACCACAAAAAGATGAAAGCCGTTTACAACTCCCTGTAACGCCCATTTGGAGCGCAGCTCTTGAGGAGGAGGAGGGAAGGGTACTGAGGGGAGGGTATACCCCTCCTCTTCCTTCTCCTCCTCCCCTCATCCTTCAACATCCTCCGGGGGGCGGGGTAACGTGACCTCGGGGGGGGGGAGAGGTCACGTGACCTTGGGGGTCACGTGACCTGGGGGTCACGTGACCCTCGAGGGGGGAGGTCACGGGGGGGGGGGGCTCGCGCAGTACATGTCCCAACATGCACCGCTCGGGGGGGGCTCGCGCGGTGCATGTCCCAACATGCACCGCGCGGTTACGCCGACGGCGGGCGACGCCGACGCCGCTCAAGCCGGAAACGGGCGCCTAAGAGCTGCGCTCTAAAAAAGTTGGAACTACACGGAGAAATATGAGCTCGTCAGGTGCGCCACGGAGTCTCCTTGCGAATGATCAGACTATCCGTGGCCGGCCACTTAGGAGCAAGCGGGTAGACTACCGCTTGAAGATGACAGCCAGCGTCTGCAGGTGTATGCATGTAGGTACGAACACATATGATTCACAGTCGACATGGACGGACAAACGAGTATTGTATGTATACGTGGTTCAGTCAGTCTAGCATCCATATGAGCTACCAGGTCAGCGTCTGCGGACACTGATGAGAGAGAACATAACATAGCGAAATCAAGTAAAAGATATCTTCGACTAATCTGCCTGACACGGCCACTAGATTTCTTGTTGGTCACTTGAGACTGGCGTCAAGAGTGAAAGGCGTATCGGGAGAGTCCACTAAAGTCACAGACGGATTCATGTAATGCGCGAAGGCAGCCGCCACTGGAACTACGTCAAGCTTCAAGGCTCGGGCTTGACCTCTTTGATGACTCAATTTGTCTGATGTGTTCTACTGCGCCTCCGCCTGAAGTGTAGGAATCGGTGTTTGCCGGGAAGAGGGGGTCCGTAATGATTTGAATGAATTCATGATGGAAAATACACCAAAAACGAGGACAGAGAAGAAAGGCACACAAGACAGAGCGTAGTTTGCAACTAATTTTTATTAGAACACACACATACAAATATTAAAACCGTACATACGCACAGAAGATACATTTAGATTTAAAAAAATAAAACAAGCCAGACGTCACTGGTGGCTGTCTGAAACTTGGCGGATAAAGGCCTGCTCCTTATCAAAGAGGGCGATAAAGGGAGCCCTGATGCAAACATTTGGATCATGGACCCTTATCATTAAGGCCTCATGTATTTCACGCTCCAGTTGCGTTTCTAAATCTCCCGTGACCTCAGTTCTATGGAACTCCGGTTGGCGTTGGCATGTTTTGCAGTGTACAGTGCTAATCACACTTGTCTATAACGCGCGAGCGTGCGGCTTTCTCCGGTGAGCACTAGACTGGTGGCATTCGCAGAAACTAAGCTAGTCACGTGGCGGAACATGGAACAACCCGCTCGAGGGGTGTCCTGCCCACTCTATCAGCTTGATAAGCGATAAAAGTAAAGTGCTTTATGATATATTTTTGTTTTTTGATGACGACATCGTTGATACGCCTTCATGCTTTAGTTTGTTTAATGTTCGAGCAATGATGTTTGTAAAAAGCGTCCGAGCAGCCTTCGGCGTTCGCCGCCAGCTGATAGAGTGGGCAGGACACCCCTCGAGAGGGCCGTTCCATGTTGCGCCACGTGACTAGCTTAGTTTCCGCGAATGCCACCAGTCTAGTGCTCACCAGAGAAAGCCGCACGCTCGCGCGTTATAGACAAGTGTGATTAGCACTGTACATACAAATGGCCAGACGGGGATTGCCTGGTGGCTGCTGAGTGCTCTCTAGTCCTATCATGAAGGCACCTCCCTGTCTGGCCCATGTAAACCTTCCCGCATGACACGGAAATTTCATAGGTGACCCCCATGGCGCACTCACGAAACATAGTGGCATGACGTTTGATGCACACTCCTTCCGCCTCCCCTGACTCCCCTTTTATTTTATTTATTTTTTAACATATATCAGAAAGTTTGTTTGGCGAGGAAAAAACAACTGGAACGCCAAACCTATTCGCCACCTTTTTCATGTCATGAGAAACCTTGCGCACATAGATTCCCGATTATGAGTTTACATTCTGGCCCATTCGGCCTTGGCGAGGTGATGAAACTGGGCCTGGTAAATAAGGCAAGGGTGGAATATCTCGCGAACAACCATTCGGACAATGCGGCCACGGGCCCACCCCAAACCGTTGAGAGATAAGACGGAAAAGGTGTAGCATGCTGGAAGCTTACTTGCGGGCGGCACGGAGCCAGGGTGACGTTGAGCCAGATGTAGTCAAGTCCACACAGAGAGCGCGACGTGTAAAGACTTCTGTTAGGACTCGACCGACGAGGGTAAGTCTCAGAGGATTCTGGCGGAGCCTTCGGTGGCCCCAAGTGTTTATCACTGAACATGTAGATCGTTTTCTTTTGGGGGGAGAGGGTGTGCCCCCCCCCCCATTTCATCTGGTCATAGCAGCATCCACGCCATGTGCAGGCCCTGTGTTTGACATTCCCTGGTGAGGTGAGTGGTCCACAGTGTCACATCATCCGCATATATAAGAAAGCAGACACTCTGGAGGTCCGAGAGGTCCCGAGCCAATGGTAGGAGTGCTACATTGAAAAGCAGCGGGGGACGGACAGCACCTTGTGGCACTCCCGCTCCAGTGTAAAGAGTTCAGCGCTGGCCTCTCCTAGGCGCTCAAAATGGAGCGATGTTGAAGTACGGAGTTGATGAAAGAAAATCCGGTCGGGTAGATGAAGCCGCTCATGAATGGAAAATATAGCCGCGTGGCTCATATTATCGTATGCCCGCTGTACCTCCATGGTGACAAGCGTGCGCACGTGGTGATAAAGGCAACCGATACGCACGGCTAATAAAAGATGGTCCAATCCTTGTTTTTAATGGAGGCCAACGTACGGAGGCCGGAATCTAATGTTTGCCGAGTGGTACCATGCAAAGTGTTCAAGCCAAAAACTGAGGCGCGTGGCCATAATACGATCAATAGCTTACATTGATTCTATGTAACAGCGATGGGCCGAAGCTTGCAAGAAGTCTGGGGAGGTCGCCAGGCTTGGGAATGGACACTATCTCTGTATATTTCCTAAAGGCAGAAACTTCCCCGGACATCCACACCACATTGAGAATTTTTAGAAGCCATCTTAATGTCAGACCATTCATGTTCTTATAGGCTTCGTAGGGGATACCATCTGGGCCAGTAGCAGTCCGTGCTGATGCCTGGTCCATCGCGGCGAGTAGCTGAGCCATAGTGAGAGCGTCTGGATGCTATCAAGGTCGGCGACGTCTGGGATTCCTCCCACATGGGAAGGAAGGGTGGAGGGTGTGCGTAAGGGGACAGTGGGCAGTCACAGTCAAAAAAGAAAGTAACGGTCAGCCTAAATAAAATGTTTTGGAGGGTCCCTTCCAGAGGCAAGACGCGCACACGAGGCCGGATCTTGGGGACGTGCTGCCCGCTCCATTGCGCAGTGTCGACGCCACACCGAAGCCGTAGTGGCGGAAGGAACAAGCGACGCACTCATTCTAGCCGACGGCTGTGAGACAATCGCTTTAAATGGAGGCGAGCCAAAACTGTGAGACGGTAGAGCTCAGATATAGCCATGATAGAATGCGGGAGGAGGCAACAGCCTCCGCCTGGCTACGTTCATCCCCATAGGGAGAAACTGTGTAGGTCAGGTGCCGTTCGGGACTCATCCATTTAAGTGCACGTAGCTGCGCCAAGGTCAGCTGCTCGGAGAAGGGAAAGGGGGCCTCCAGGTGTGTCCTCAAAAATTGAATCTAAGGAAGCATTGAGCACAAAGCGGAACATGTCCAAGTCGTCACACAACACGAGCATCTGGATTTGCACCCAGGTGACCTGCGTGCAAATCTAGATTTATGAAATAATCACCACTACCCCAAAAGTCCGGATCTCGATCCCAGCTGATGGGGACATGGCCAAGCCACCATGCCGGGTCGAGAAAATAGGGAGAAAAATGCATGCAGGCACCACGACATCTTGGCATGTGGAGGCATTTAAGAGCATGAATTGAGCGTCCACTAAAGTGTCCTTCACAAGCTGGCCTTGTGCTCTAGTACAGGAGTACCCCAAGCCCTATGTGGGGCTCTAAGTCACCGGCCACCAATACCGGACGGCGAGGATACGATTTGCGCAGATTGCCCAACCAGCGAAGGCGGCGGCGAGCCACTCTACCACGGTAGGGTCCCACATAACCGATACTAGAATACCGTCCGTGTGAAGCTGGCGTACAAGTACAGCAACCCCTTTCAGCCACTGGGTACACCACGAAGCCAGGAGAATGGTGTGTGTCTCAGGGTAGTTTCTGTCCACATGCACTGCTGCCGTGCCGGGGCTTGCTGAGGAAGCGTTGCTACGACGAACCGGAATCAATGGGGTGCTGTAGGCTGCAAAACTGGAGAGGCGTGGGAGCGAGTTAGTTTCTTGAAGAAACAGAGCCCGAGTAAAAAGTTTTCGGAAACGAATCCGCTGATTAAGTTTCCCAACCTTGCCTCTCAACTTTCAAGCTTCGACAGAACCACTGCAGAACTCGTGGGAGCGCCGTGGATAGGGTGGAAGAGGTCTTCGGCGAAGGTTAGCTTGAAGTATCGTCGACAGATTCTCCAGTTGCTCAGCTACATGTTGGAGAAGTTCCGCCAGAAACACAGGAGCAAAAGGGGAAGGAAGGGCCCGAGCAGTAGGAGAAGGGTGTTGAAACTGTATAGACATTACGGGTCGGGAAGCTCGCTGTTGAAGAATGGCTTGGTGTTAGGCGTTGGTCAAGCTCGGCTAGGGTAGGCTCCAGGTCCTGAGCCTGGCCTGATGGAGAAGTGGCGGGGACGCTCATATGGAATCTACGGTTCTGCCGGACCACCGTACTTTACGATGGGCCACCCGAAAGTAGTATGTCAGGGACCGGATTGTGAGTGTATCACCTCTGGGCGATGGGGATGGAAGCTCCAGATAGCGCCATTGTAAATTATGCGGTCGGGGGAGACGGAGTGCCCTTGAAGGTGAGCTGGCACGTACGCCTCGAACCCATGTAGAGAGTGGAGATTATCTGGTGTGAGGTGCATGTGAAGGAGTTGTTTAATCCTTCCGTTGTTTCGCCAGGGTCCACGCCGGTCACTACGTAGCGAGAAAGATCCAGATGTCAAGTATGCTAGGACAGGCGTAGCGACATTCATTGAGGAGGGCATTTCAGCAGTCGTGGAGTCGGTTGTCCTCCGCAAGAGAGTGTACCCAGTTGGAAGTAGTGTTTGTTGCCTTGTGAATAGCATATCCTTGAAAATCTTTAGTCTGGAGGCAGGAATCCAAGGCGTGTTAAAGGACACGATAGGAAACCGTTGAGACGTCGAAACAGGCTCGAGGCTTGGGGGTACCTTGTAAGAAGCAGCCGCTGAGGAGGCAGTTTCTTGTCATGAGGAACGGCAGCCCCGCTTAGGCGCCGAGATTATCATCGACATCGATTCTGGGGGCGAAGGGTCGGACAAGCGCTTCTAGGGCAGGCGGAATTGTTTGCACAAGCCATTGGCAGAGATTAATCTAATTTTAGTTGATCTGACGGCAAGACGGCGCCCGGCAACAAAGCGAGCTGCAGTTGTGCCGAGTGCTGCGGCTGACGAGAAGATGTACCGACAGTCGCTGCACTTTGACGAGGCCGAGAGATGAGGCGGGGAGATAAGGCTACGGCTACCTCCCAGCGGCGACAAGAAGGCGCGGAGATTCCCCCGCAGTTATGAACGGGGCCACCGGCTGAATGACGAGGAGCCAGGAGTCTTAATACGTCCTGTGGCGCACGAGGACAGCGAGAAAATGGGCGAAACCCCTGAACGCCTCGTCTACCTTCGAAGTAGACGTGGCTCCTTCCTCGTATTCCTCGTCTCCAGCCATCCTCTAGTTTTATTGTTATAACGGCGAAAAGAATGAAGCAGGGATCATCTCATGGTTAAGTGGTTTTCTCTGTCATGTCATTCTTAAATCCAGTAGCAATGTTGTTGTGATGCCAGCATGCCCGATCCGAAGGTCTCAAAAAATGCCTGAAAATTTTGTATTTTAATAGAATTGTGCCGAAAGTACAAAAACATCTTTTTTGTTTTTGTTTTGAAGGTCAATGAAAAACGTATGGAAAAATAACTGTAAAAATAAATAAGTTCGGAGACAAGGAATCGGCTTAGAAAACTGGTTCTTTCGAGTATTTAACAAAAAAAAACTACAACTAATATCTATATATCATGACTCTCCGTTGTATAAGAAATCAAGAAAAAGATATGAGAAATAAAACAGTCTTTAGAAAATCGACCTCAAAATTTTTAAAATTCCAGGCTTCTAACGGGTTTGAATACACAGGTATGTTTGAGAAATATTATCAACACTAACAATAACGTTAAAACAGTGAATAAAAATATCCTTGTTGCCACGGATTAAGATAAGAAAGACCCTTCTGCACAGTCATGAGTGGTGGGCGAAAGCCTGAATCGAAGAAGTGGTAATTCTGAAGAGCGCTTCAGGGTGGGCTGTTGTCTGCCAAAGTGCCCCATGCCGCAAAGATGGAACCCACAAGGCAATCTTGTTCCGGCTCTTTTTGCGCGACACGAATATCACGTGTCGATCTTTGACAGGCCTGCACAGTCGCTCCATCTAGATATATACTTTTTTTTTCCGACTGTGCATACTTTATTTGTTATACTTTGAACGTATTTCCTCATCGCTGCACGGCGCAGCGACGATGACAAATGTTCAGGGGATAACATTTGACGTTGATAGCGGAAAATACTGTACTTTAAACTGCGTTACATAAAATTCCCAGCCATTACAATAGTATTCAAGGTGTTCCGCATAAAATGTATTCGTGTTGAGCCATATAAAACCTTTGGGGTGGCCCAGATTAAATATTTTTAGGAGACCGAAAGAAAACAACAAATGCATGTGCTAGTGTGACCTATATAAAAATAAATTAAAGATCACCCAGATATATCTGTCATACATTATTCCACCACAGCTTAAAAACATTGCTTTGTTACTGTTCAGGGTTTGGATGATCCGATCATAAATTGGTGCTTCGAACGAAGAGCTGGACGAGGTACACATGCAAAAGCCTCAGATATCTTAAACATTTCTTTACTATCTATGACTATGGCTTTCTATGATGCCTGATATCGTTACTATATGGCCAGGTATGTTCTAAGATTTTCATGAAATGGTTGTGACTACCCTTGAGTGGTAAGTCAGTTAAAACTAGCTATATTTCTCGTTGTGTGGCAACATATTAAAACAAACGATGGTCCTACTCTTTATAAGGCATCTGCGCATTAAAGGGCGGGGCTGGTTTATTGCATACAACTATTTCAGATCAAGGATGGTCACTATCATAGATACATAGGTATCGCAATTGTATCCAGAAATATATTTTGTATTTTTATTTCTGGTTTGCGATATAATTGTTTAAGTGTGGTTTGTATTTCTGTATCAAAAACATTTTCAGGTACATTCCCCCTAGTATCGTTTGCCATCAGAGGTTAATGCACCTCGTTACAATTTTTGAGGAATCGTTGCCCCCGAAAGAAAAATTATAGCTGTCTTTTTTTCTGGCTTGAAAGGGAGCACGAAGTGCTTTGAAAGGATGGTTTGGCTTTAGTTATTGTGAAGAACAAGATTGGTTTATATTTTTCTGTCTCTGACCAGACGTTACCACCTTTTCCACTCTGCAACGATAACAGATCATTCCTCGGACTTCAGCTGTTTGAAG
>JAZHYW010031067.1:0-13367 GCA_037355805.1 Ixodes ricinus | reverse complement strand
CGAGTTTCTATTCTCAAACGCCCTGGCATTTTGCGTGTTTTTCATATACTACATTTTTACCTCTTCTCTGGAATCCTTGTGCCTTTTCCCCTAATTAGATCAAATTCCTTGTCACAAACAGCTGGTTCTTCAGATAATTCGTCTTTTTTTGTTTTCAATGTTTCATCTGTTCATCTTGCTTTCCTTGCACTCAACCTCCTGCTCCTAAAATTTTCACGCATTGACTGCTCAAGGTTTTGGATGGCATTGACCTTGTAATTTTGTTTCTGCTTATCCAGGCAATGGCCCCTCAACCTCAGTGTGGCAGTTGCCAAGACCGTGGCGCAGAAGACTGCTGCCTCCTTCAAGCTGAATGGCGCTCTCGGAGATGACATCGATGGAGGAGGTGCGTGTTAATGTGATCGAAATGGTCTTTTCACTCACTTTGTTAGTAGCATTATGTAGACAGTAGTAGATAGTTGAGGCAGCATAGGTGAATCAAGATAAGTATACATGTCTGTTTCCAGGGTCTTTGAAGGACATTGTGGGAATGCATACCTGCCAACTCTCCTGAATTTTGATCACATCTCCCGATTGTACGGACGCGACCTCAAATCTCCCAAAGTATCCGCCGTAGTTTATTTTAAGTTTTTTTTATGACTCCTTATTGCTATAATTATCACGCGTGTGTCATTGAGAGTTGCTCGAGCAGGTTTAGGTTACTCCGGCGGGTTACCACGTGACGACTCGGAGCAGTAGCATAAAGCGAGGGTAGATTTTCAAACGCCAAGGTACGAAACCTCTACTCCTGAAGTTACAGCGCATTTTTGGAACACGGCTTATATGACCACAGGTGCGCTAGGCTTCAGTTGGCTTTGTCAGGTCGCCGAGTGATGGTGCGGAACGCCAAACTACTCTTCGTGTTTCCTCAAGTTTACTTGGAACCACTGATCTGTTGGAATGATCGATGACACTTTCAAAAGCCAAGAAGTACTTGCAAGTATTTCTGAGATCATACGCGACTGAGTTTCCGTGCTTTGTCGCTTCGCGAAAAGCTGACAAGTATGGATTCTGCACCATGTGCACCTGTGATGTGTAAGCGTTTCGCACAGCGGCAAGCTTGACATCAAGATGCACATCAATTCACGAAAGCATCAGAACCCGTGCTCGTGCCGTAGAAGGGCAGGGCACCTCAGGCAGTTTACTCCAAAACAACTGCGAAGACAGTGTGATTTGCGCAGAGTGCTTCTTCACGGGGTTTTTGTCAAACTAAAAAAAAACTCTTCAAACCCCCCCTCCCCCATTGCGGTCTCCCGAATTTTTATGTTGCTAGGTTGGCAGGTATGGGAATGAAGGAGTAGACGTTCGAAGGACTTTTGGGCCATCCATGCTTTAAAGGGGCATAGATTGTTATGCATGTTAACTCTAAAAATATGGGGGGCATCATCACCAAGAGTGTTGCAGCAATGAACTTCTCTGCTTGGAAAGAATCAAGGGTATCAGTTCGGCAAAGGGGTGGGAAAGATACGGTGAGACTGACACTGTATTGTTTTATACAGGGGGTTTCATTTTACAAGAAAAGAAAAGTGGGGTGATAGAAGTTTGCTGCTACAGTGTTTGCAGCACTCTTTTTGAGTGCAATATATTTAATCGGGCTAGAAAATTTCAAAATTTATCAATTCATATCTCAAACTATTTCTTCACAAATTCTTTTGATCTGTCTTACCTCGAATTGTAGTTGCAGTCAATATTGCAAGTGCAACATGACCCCTAAAACCAATAATTAGAGTTGATTAACCGATTTTAGTTAATTCGATAACTTACCATTATGCTTAACCCCTCAACTAATGTCTGCTGAGCCTGAGTCAATCCATGGTGAAGACAGCATTACTCTTACCTGCCCCTTCTTTTTATAAAAATCTGTTTGAATTATAATCAAACACCCTATGTAGTACAGAGCTTTATTACTTACACATCTGTAATTGTGGGATAGGTGTTGGGGGATGTTCATTTTGTGACCTTTCGTGTCCTATTCAGGGACTTTAAAAAAGTTTTGGTGGCGTTCAGCGTCTCTTTGAGGAAAAGATGCACTGAGGGACAGTTAACCAGTCAGGGGCACATTACTGCTAAAATGCAACAGTTACATTTAACTGCTTTGCTAAAAATAACTCCGTTACTTCATCGTTGGTTTAGAAAACAATTTGAGAAAACATTCAAAAGGAACCTTCCTTAATATGCTTTTAATTCAGCATAGATTTTCTATAAGGCATTGTTTTGTTCACGGTTATGAATTTGATTTGGCCGAGGCTACATCCACGCGCGGGGACGTAGCCAAGTCGGGAGGAGTTAAGGCTCCATCCACGCAAAAGGTTTACATGACTTATATTATAAGGAGATAATTTGTTTTTATGTAAATATCATGCTTTCTTATAAGTAAATATAGGATACAAAAATAAAGAGGTTACATTTCATTCTTGTTTTAAAGTTAATATGTCACGTGACCTTACCAATTTTTAGACAATTCATCAATTGTTTACTGTTTTCTAAGACTAATAGCAAATATCATGCGTCATAAAAATAGTACCAATACGGTTATATACTTCATAGTTATGTTCCAGGAGTCACACAGTGTGGGCGGCGTGCGTGCGGGCATGCAGCTATGTGGTGTGGGTGCGGCCTCCAGGGCCTTCGCCCATGTGTGCATCTGCGCTGCTGAGGCGAGGCGGAGAGGCTTCGTCGTGTGTGTGGTTGGCTTGGTTCGAAGCGTTTTAATGTGAGCTTATGTGTATCGAAGGGGACAAGTGCGTGCCCGCCGCTCCGTACGTTCTTGACAATTGCACGCACGCTTGCAATCACACAAGATTGTGAGAAAAGGGAAAACATGCATTAGTCCCATTAATACCAAACATACTGAGAGCATTCAATCGAGAAAACTGGGTAAGAGATTCCGGAAACAGTTTATTCCATGACAAATAAAATAGTAGCCGATGAACAGATGCCACTTGCCCACGAGATCACCGATGAACACGAAGCCCTTCTTGCGGCAGAACTCCTGCAGGAGCCACTTCACGTCTCTGTGCCGATCATTCAACGCCTCGATCTCGGCACTCGGACTACGTTGACACCAGGGGCGGATGCAGGAATTTCCTAAGGGGGGGGGGGGGTCAGGTGTTGGTCAGTGTGCCATTTGTTTAGGAACCCCCTCCCCCTCTCCCTCGTTTCACGCCCTAAAAATTACACATGCAGAAATCAAGAGGGGGTCAGGACATTTGGACCCCCCCTCTAAATCCGCCCCTGGCTGACACTCCATCGAAGAGAACCTGTTCTCCCGCCTCTGAAGGACGGTAGACAAGGCGATCTGCATCGTCGATTGCGTTTCAAGATCTGAGCGGCCAGCCGACGATACTTGTTAACGTACGCGCTGGCACAAACGCTGGTGTTGTTTGTGCCAAAATCGAGCAAGGCGTCGGACACCTTGGAAAACAAAGCCTCGATCCTAATGCCACTAAACGCCCGCACTTAGAGCCACCCGGTTATTCGATGGGAAATACTAGGACAAGTATTTCACCGCCGAATCCCTGGCAACCAAAGCTTGAGGCATATAAGAAGTGCGACCGTGCTAATACTCTAACGGCCAAACTCCTTGTCCAAGAAAACAGGAAAAAAAAGACTCTTCAGAGAAAGTCAAATTCGCTTGCGGAGGAGACAGGCACAGTAGACAGTAGTCCTCGCACGGCAGGAACGCAAGGTGGAATGGCCGCCGAGCAGATGGAAAAACAATGGGAGGCAAGACCGGAAGTTGATCGTAGTGCGCCGGAAGTGGCGTAGTGCGTGGATGGAGCCTTATCTCCTCCCGACATGGCTACATCCCCCGCGCGTGAATGTAGACACTCCCATTTGATTTTTTGAGAAACTAAGAGTTTTTCAATAAACAATTAATATTAAAATGCTTGGTTCTTCCTATTTAAATTTTTATCATAAATAACCATAAAATAAAAGAATAAAGTAAATGATCATGCTTCCTGAGCATGATTATCATTTCAAACAGTGTTGGGGTAAATCTATATGATAAAGCATTTATAGTTTCTTCTTTTGCGAAATTACGGGAGACTTTAGTTTTCCACATTTTTAAGCTAGCAGGTACCTGCCGATGATCCATGAAGAACTTTAAAATAAGTGCAACCACCATAAGGTATACATAAAAAGAACAGCACATACACATCCAGATCTTGGGTATATCCAATCTTGGTGGCCAAAAATTTAGTCGGTCAATTCTAATTTCGGATTATTTTGGTGAGGCAAATGGGACGGAAGCAATAAAAATTATGCAATAGTAAAGTAATAATAATATAAGTCATAGCTTGCAATCAGCTTTGTAGAGATTTCCTTATGCCACTCCAATCCACTCGTCGGTCAAATCATTTTCTAGTGCGTGCAGACAAACGCGAAGCTTCTCTTGAAAACTTGAGGAGCAATGTTGCGTCAGCATTCCTCCATCAAACCCGCTGAATACGGCAGCGGTACAGAAGCACTTATCGAGGTACAAACAACTGCAGCGTGTAGAATTTCAAATGGCTGTTGCAATCTTTTCTCCACCATTTCCTAACCAGATGGCACATGTTTGCGCTCCTCCATCTCGCCACCCCAACTAGGAGACCACCTGGAAAGCCCACCAGGTGAACATCTATAAATCAACTGATGTGATCCTGGTCCCGGCTAAGGCTGGTCTTTCAATTTCACGAAAACACAAAAACAAGCAAAACGAGGATCATGTTTCGAGCGTATACTCTATCTCATGTGACGAGACCCAGAAGCAGGGAAAGGGGGGACAACAAGTGGGTGAGGGGAGGCAAGGCCGGTAATTGGGTTGCAGAAAAAGGAAAGGGAGAGCAAAAGGGCCGAAAGTCGAGACCCCACAGAGTGCATCTGGGAGTTGGGCGATTTAAATTGGAAGGGAAGGAAACGTATGCGTGGCGTATGCCTGGCGGCAAAAGGAAAGGACGAGGTTCGGAAAATCGGTTGTGCCTTAAGCCTGCGGGCGTGTGGGGCAACAATCACCAAAAACTGTCCTCCTCGAAAAGCACTCACCCCCTCCACCGGAAGAAGGAACAGAAATGCTTTAGAGATGCCGCACTTCATTACACATGCCATATGTACCATACACCGCAGGTATGGACACAAACGTCCTTATCCTCCCAGTTGGCAGGACCAGCTTGGCCAAACAAAATCGCCCAACATTTAGTTTTTTTTTTTTTTTGTGCTTTAGATTGTTTTTACAGCTGTTTTTGCTGTGCCCTACCTGTATCAGGACTTGGGACTCCCTCATGAGTTGCGAGACGATTTGGTGGTCGTGGTTGCAATATGTTTGCACATAAATCTGAGAAGTAACCGTAGCGACGTTACTGTTTAGTCACTTTCGAAAAATAGTAACCCTGTTACAGTTACAAGTTAGTTTTGGTAAACAGTAACGAGCTAGTTAGAGGTTACTGAAAAAAGTAACTATACTTGTTTTCACATCAAGAACAAACAGGAAGTTTTGTGCATTCTTCATTTGCTGCACAAAGTAGTTCTTAAAGGATTTGGTTGTTTTAGGAAGGAGCAATGCTTTTGGCGCTTAAATCCAGTGTTTCTTGATAAGAACACATATCTAATCTAAAATTCACCTACATATATTTAATTCTGTACATAAAGGGGTAAAACAGAAAATTAGTAATGCTCTACGAGTAGCTAAACCTTTTTACCAACATTCTCAAGGTGAAAACGAGTATAGTTACAGGTAACACGTGACTAGTAACAAATTACTGCCTAAGGCTGCAGTTAACCACCGTATTAAACCTTTAAGTGCCACGCCCGAGTATCCTTGAATGTGGCACTCAAACTGAAACCCATGCACGTTTGGGCTTCAAATTGCTCCCCTCTCCCAAATGGGCTGTCGATTTTATTTTTATGTGCAGAGCAATGTTTTGCCTCGTACTAACACCCGTTGAATGCATGGGGAAAGTGTTGTTTGGGGGACTTCTGTCTCGGTTTGCTCCTTTTGTTCTATACACTGACTCAACCTCGTGGTGAAAACTGAGATCTAGGAAGTAGTAACAAACTAATTTAGTAGTAAACTAAAGTAGAAAGTCCCAGCTCTGAACAAAAAGACTGTCGGTTAAGGCCGCTCAAAAGAGTGAACCCAGGGTATGAGGTCAGGGTGCCACCTTGCCAGCGCCGAAAGTGTACTTTGAGGAAAATAATGTGGGTTGGATACAGACGTCAATTAAGTTTAAGCCCATAGGTTAGTGTGTCTTCTAATAATTATACTTCATAAAGCTTGCTACATTTTTCTAAGAGGAACCAATATTTGTGTTCAAAATGCGTGTTAAAACAAACAAATCTGAGCACTGAAAGGGTTAAACTGCAAAATGCTGTTGCTTGAAAGAATGGCGCGTTTCAGAGCTGGACAGCGGGCGTCTGCGGGCAGAGTCCCTGGAGACCCTGCATGCCCTGTGTGCCCTCTGGCTGGAGCAGCCCCACCTGGCCGACAAGATGGCTGCCTTCCCCGCCGTGGCGCTGCCAGTGTCCACGCACGCCGTGCGCAACAACCGCCGCAAGATGGAAGACCGCCACGTGACCCTGCCGGATCTCAACTGCGTCCTGGACATTCAGGTTTGTGACTTGGTTCTTTTTGCGAACAGGGAGCCATCTGTGTCATCGGGGAGAATGAAGGTTGAAGGGCTATTGCATACGGAGATAACAGACTGATACATAGAACTCTTTAATCTCTCTACTTCGTTCAACCCCCTAAGCTCACACCGGAATGTAACTTACAAGCTCGTTGAGCCAGACAGACATCTATCAAATAAAGGTTAAGAGTTGAGCTTGTTTGCGCATACTTGTAAATATATCAGATTGAACTTTAGAATTATGCTTGAGCACGAAGAAAAATGACAGGAGGGCAAACAGCTGACTACCAATGGTGTTTTAGTGTAAACTTCTTCCTTGCGTGTTTGTCTCTTCATTTAGAGTCCAAAGTAGAGCATGATAAACCTATTACATAAATAACCCTATTGCACTCGTAAAGATTACTACTGATAATTACACTTACCGCAATATCCCGAGAGATTGCCCACCTAAAATCGAGAGAAAATTGGGTGAAAATAAGGAGTGCGCTACCTTTCGGTGTGCAATCAAGAAAACTCTTAAAATATGATATTTTAAAATAATGTGTCCCTGCCAAACTTGTTATCGCGGCGGGGCAAAAAAGCAAAGATGGCTGTACTCACCAGACGGCAGTGTTTGCTTATATCCCGCCATAGCTAACTAGACGCATTTACACCGAGGTGATCATCGATCCCAACACTGCAATTGCTAGAAGCCGCCTCGGTGGCTCCGTGGCGAGAGCGTCTGCCTACGGATCCCCATGTGGCGGGTTCGAATCCCGGCCGAGGTGCCCGCAATCTGACAGAGGCTTATTGCGGACCGAGCTTTCGGTTGCACGTCAAAAGATCCCCAGGTGGTCCAAATTAATCCTCAGTCCTCCGCTGGGGCGTGCCAGATGCCCGTCGTTGGTTTGGCACGTAAAGCCCCCAAATTTCTTGATTTGACTGCAATTGCTAGGAGTTGGGCTACCTTTCGATATTTAAAAGAAAATTGCAAATCGAGCCAACAATAGGGGTGGGTTGCCTTTCGGTGGTGGGGCATCTCTCGGGATTTTACGGTGTACAAAATTATACAGAACAATTTCACAAAATTATCTAAATTATTGTTTTTGAACTAACCTGCTGTTGTTCGGGGCTAAAACTTTGTGCGTATTGTCTTTCTTTTTTTTTTTGTGAACGCTGATAGATGGAGTGCTGACGCAATCCACTGCGTGTTCAATAGCGAGCGCCTCGAGCATCTCGCGTGCATGAGGATTGTTGTTGCTGGCAAGGATGGTTGTGGTGTTGAAAGCTGCACTGCACCTGGCATGTCCTGCAATGAACTGCCAGATGTCCTGCCGCTGTTCCTTTAAGAGATCCTGCATGGTCACGGGCTCTGTCGTTGATACATCAGCCCGTTTTGCCGATGTGTCATTTTCCACATGAAAGGGAGATGTGGAACACCACCCCTGTTGTGCATGGGACATACTGCGTTCTGTGGGCCATGTCGCAGGTTCTTTCTTTTTGTTCTTCGGTTAACTTGTCTGCACATTGAGTGGGCTTTGTTGGGCGTGGAGCATACTACTTGAACTTCGTTTCTTCCGGCAGTCTTTTTCAACTTGTGTGTAATCCCGTGAGTGTAGGGTAGCACTGCAACCTTTCTTTGAGTTATGTCTGCGTTTTCGTTGTCCGCTGCAACTTTTCGCACTTGTTTCCACAGATGGGTACCATGAGACTTGTTGGATACCCTGATTCTCGTAGTTGTGACATCTGTTTTTCAAAGCTTTGCCCTATTTGATGTTTACACGATTCAGGTAGGGCAGAGACCAGAGCTATGCTGGCAACACTTCTCTTAAAGGGTAACTGCAAAGAAAAAAGTGTTTTTAAGCAGCCTAATTGAGACAAGCATGTCACAAAACAATTTTTTACAGCAATATTTATTGCGCGAGACTGATTTTAGTTTGCGGCTATTTCGTTCGTCTTAAATCGCGCGCCACAAAGTTGGTATTATACGTCACGGAGTGGCTGCTATACGTCGCGGAGTGACGTATAACAGCCACTCCGCGCGCCTCGATAGAGCGGGAGTTTCAAATGGGGAGAAGTTGTGACTCCGACTGAATTATGTCCTGGGGCGTAAATGTTGCTAGAAAAAATTTGTTTTTTCGCGGAAGGTTTGTTTTGTGACATGCTTGTCCCAATTAGGCTGTTTAAAAAAACTTTTTTTTCTTTGCAGTTACCCTTTAATGGTTCTTGAGTGTCCAGATGTGAACGGCAGAAGCAAACACAAGGAAGAAGTTTACACTCCAACACCGTTCGTTGATGGTCTGCTGTTTGTCCTCTCCTGTCCTTTCTTTCTCCATGTTCAAGTATAATTCCAAAGTTCCAGCTGATATATTTACAAGTACATCTATCCTTTGTCACATGGCCACACTCCCACCCATACAGACACTCAGAAAGCAACTGGTTTAGGCGATGAAAGGCAGTTGGTTGCTCCAGCAAGCTCACAGCTCCCAACACTCTGAACTTGAGATGGTCGACTGAGCATAGTAATCACAATGTAAGGACGTTCAAAGTAATGTGACCTTTAGGAGAAAAATGCATGTGCAGTGTGATCCAGGCATTTTTATTTTGTTTATTCTTGCTGTTGGCCTATTGACCATTAATAACAATTTTTAAAGAACTCTTCCAGGAATGATATACACATGAATTTTTCAGAAAGATGCATTTAAAAGTGCATAAATATCTGTAAAGCAAGGAACGCAGAAAAGAAACCAAATATATATGGTTCGGTAAGGCCTCTCAGGGTGACCTCAAAACCTTCAATGGTGTCCCATCCAAAAGCTTTGCTTTTGAGTGTTCCACTCGGCTATGGCCCTCGGAAAAGAATACTTATAAAGGTTGATCCGGGCTTTCATCGGCATCAGCATTTCAGTACGGCTGCCTCGAAGTCCTCTGGTTGAGCCGAGCTTCAAATATTGTAGCGAATCTATGTTGAACCTATTGTTTTGTTTCAAATAAAACATGTTAGAATGGATAGTTGGGCTAGTTGGTATATATTAATGATAAAAAATGGCATGCAAATACAAGGACAGAAAGGAGGACATAGAACACACAGGACAGCACTTTGTCCTGAGAGTTCTCTTCTCTATGTCCTTCTCATACCTGCCAACTCTCCCAAATTGTCCGGGTGCCTCCAGAATTGTGAATACATCTCCCGATTGTTTGAACACGACCTCAAATCTCCCAAACAATAACTGGCAAAAATTATTTTTTATTTATTTTTTAAAATTTTTTTAATGACGTTTTATTGCTATAACTATTACCCGTGTGTCAGTGCGAGTTACTCGAGTAGGTTTAGGTTACTCCGGCGGGTTACTTGACTACTGGGAGGAGCATAGAAAAACAAGGGTAGATTTTCAAATGCCAAGGTGCGAAACTTCTACTCCTGAGTAAGTTCGAGCACATTTTGGAACACGGCTTATATGATCATGGGTGCGCTAGGCTTCAGTTGGCTTTGTCCAGTCGTCGAGTGAGGTGCGGAACGCCGAACTACTCTTTGTGTTTCCCAGAGTTTAGTTGGAACAATCGATGACACTTTCAAAAGCCAAGAAGTACTTGCAAGTTTTTCTGAGATCATACGCGACTGAGTTTCCGTGCTTTGTCAGCTTTGCGGAAAGCTGAGAAGTATGGATTCTTTACCATGTGCGCCTGTGATGCGAGCGTTTCGCACGGTGGCAAGCCTGACATCAAGATACACATCGCTTCACGAAAGCATCGGGACCATGTTTGTGCTGTAGAAGGGCAGGTCACCATCCGCAGTTTACTTCAAAACAACTGCGAAGACAGTGATCCACACAGAGTGCCTCTTCACAAGATTTCTGGTAAAACTAAAAAAAAATGTTTCGAACCCCCGCTTCCGTGCGGTGGTCTCTCGAATTTTCATGTTGCTAGGTTGGCAGGTATGCCTTGTATTTTCGTGCTGTTTTTCATCATAAAGCAGTTTTAATCTTGCCACTCTCCTACGTTCTTCCAGTGGTGGCAAGTTCAGTTGGGTAAGCATCGCACTGATGGACTCAGTCCTTTGGTATCTGGATATGATAAAATCTGGCAGCTCTTCTTTAAACCTTTTCTCAGTTTTCAATCTTTTTTTCTATGTTGCTAATTTGAAGTTACGTCTCGGGAACCACAATTTTCTCTCTGCGGGGTTCGTCAAATTGTTGACACGGGATTTCCAATTCATATCCCCCGACACAGTTGCACCTAGATATTAAATTTACTGGCGAACACTAGTGAACCACCGTCAAGTTTGTAATCAAAAACACTTGTTTTTAATCTTGTTTGATTCTTGAGAATGCAGTTTTTTTTAGGGTTAATTCCCTTTTCAAATGCCAATGATACCTGTGGATTGTGCCACACATGCGTTAGTGGAAAATGGTGCCATGTGAAACAACTTTTAATGCCAGCCAGGTGCGCATTGATGTGACCTGACCCAGAGAGAAAGGTGGAAAGGTACATTAATGGACGAAAGGGAACATTTGACAGGAAAAGGAGTGCCTGGAAAGTTGTGCAGAGATAGGAATATGGAAGGGCTGGTGCTGAAACAATATCAGTTCTGGCCACAAAAATTCCACTTCAGCCTTACTTGGTGTGGCAAGTGACATCTCATGTGCCTTGGTTGCGGTGGTTGGGAACATCTCCGAATTACTTGACCGGACATGCTCGCTCACAGGCCCTCCCAGAATCCCTTCAAATCAATGAGTATACAGTCGCCACATGTTGGGGCACTTATTACCACAGTAGCTTTGAAAAGAGTCCTGAGATACTTATGGTACTTTTAATGTGTTCCTCCCTAAGGCTGTTTTTAAGGCATCTCCTGGTTTGACTTCTACAACTGGGCTGCACAAGTCAAGAAAATAAGAGATGCAAGCCTAAAAACGGCAATGTTTTTTTAAAAATGCGAATACATGTTTTATGGTGTTTTATTATCTTTGGATATTCATGCTGTGTACCCACCAGGGAGCGCCACTCTCGGAGCGACCCCCTGTTCGAGAGTAGTTTGCGCACCATGTTTTTTGTGTGTTGCTACTAGGACTTTTCCCTGCTGCCGACTTTGCGCGGCTGCAACATTAAATCACTACTGGAAACCTTCTCGCATACAAGTTCACTTCCCTGCTGTCCATCCAAGTAACGGAACGGACAGGACTTAACAATTCATATTTTACGTATCAAAATAGAGGACCGTTTATGATCGAAAATTAGTCGAATACGCACTTAAAGAACTCCCGGTGACCCAGAAAGGCATATATTTGAGCCATTTTCCTAAAATTGGGACGTCGCCAGCGGTGTCAAGTAGGCCAAGCTGTCTCCTCTCCATCGAATTCTTCTGTAGCTTCAATTTATCACAGAAAATTGTTGACAAATTCTTTTTTCCTGCCACGAAAGAGTTGCTACACATCTACAATAATCTAACACATTTTTCTCTCTTTGCAATCTTTTGCCATCTTCACAGTTAGTGTGCAAGAATCTTTGTGCTTAACATTGTCCTGTCACAACCAAATTTGGCATGCATATGCTTTAGGATATGTAGAATACAACTATCTAGGTTTTGTAGGAATGTATAGTTTTTATATTCATATAAAATAAACTTTCCTTAGCCCTTTGAAAATGGTGTACTTGCCATTTTCCATTATTTTAAAATAAAATATGTATTGCGCGCATGATTTTTATTCATTGCACTCAGCAGTTTAAAAGGAGTGAATTGGCTATTTTTAGTAGAATCTTTAAGTATGCTGCCATGCCCCACATGTTGCACAAGAACATGGCTTTTTCTGGATGTGCATTGCATCCAGAACTCAAAAGCAAGCTAAAACTAACTCCAGATTTATAGAAAGGTTGTCCTTGCTATAAACTGAAAATTTCATTCAGTTATTGTAAATAATAAAAATGTGTTTTCCCCTGGCACATGTCCCCTTAATCCTTCCCCAAAGCAAGGAAGGGTTTGTTCTATTTTTGGCATGCTCGATGGGGCAACTACATGCATCCACAGTCATTTTACACGGCAGCATTAAGCTGCACAACCACCTTCATGCAGTGAGTTGTGCACTATGCTAATAATGTTCATGACTGCAGTGGTCTTGCTTTGCTGTGCTTTGCCACTGTCGAGATATGACAACTGCTGTGTCCTAGCCCGTGCCTTGACAAATAGCCTTGTGCAGTTGCTCCGACTAGTGTCCCTACTCTCCCCAACCTAGCAGCTTCTTCAGCATGTTAAAGCAACATAAACTATGAAGTGACCCCTACCACTGTCAAACCCCATAACCAATGGGGCCGGTGGTCTGATCCCTTTTGTACGGGGAAGTAACTGCTAGGAAGACAAAGTGAAGCTCGTGCGGGAGGAAGCCCTTGCATCTCGTTCTTTGGGGAAATACTGCTTCAAACAGTCTGGCAGACCCCATCATAGTCGACCTTCACTCTGTATTAAACCCATCAATTCATCGACAGCCTTACAGGTTAGTTCACAATGTTAGGATGATGATGTCGACAGCAGAGAGGACAAGATGATAGAACACACGAAAGATTTATGAAGGCCGGGCCAGCAGGTGGGGCTTGGGGCAACACAATCGTGCGCGCTACTCTCTTGTCATCTTCCCTTTCGACAATATGATACCTCTTTATTGTTTTTATAAAATCTTTTGCATCTCCAGAACGCTTTCCAGCACATGTTTTTCATTTCGTTTTTGTTGCGGTCTCATAAATAGTGGCTGA
>JAZHYW010031064.1:0-11037 GCA_037355805.1 Ixodes ricinus | reverse complement strand
CCCCCCCCCCCCCCCCCCGGCCCAGCGGCAAACACACGCACTTTCGAGACTGGCCGTCCGGCTTCCTCTGTGTCAGCTTTCGTGACGACTCGGCCCGCTGCTGAAAAAGGTTGCCGACCCCTGAAATGTAGGAACCGTCTAAGGACAGACCTTTTAGAAACACTTTTCTCTTTTCGTTAAGTGAAGTGACAGCACTTTTTACCAAGTGTAATTAACTGTACCATGAACATTTAGAACAACCATTATTTAGATGACTGTTATTTCTTGTACACCAGTTTTATTCCGCGCATTGATATATTTCATGTAAGTTATTATTACCTCCTTCAGGAAAACCCCCTCAAGCTTTGTACACACTGCTGTGGGGATAACAAATTTGGAGTTTATTATATTTGAAGTGCTGTCCGTCTTCTTGGTCTACCTCATGTTCACGGCGTTATTTCGTAAGCTGCGTTTCTTCTGAAAGTTGTATCTGTGGGTATGTATACCAAGCCTTAGTACGCGTTCACTGAAGCTGCGTTTGAAAGTTTTGTCCGCCCCAGTTGTAAAAGCTATATAAAAACGGAAGATTGAGCTAAAAACGTAAAATCCCGTTCTAAAAAAAGTGAAAGCCGTTTACAACTCCCTGTTAATGCCGAATTAGAGCGCAGCTCTCGAGGAGGAGGAGGTAAGGGTACTGAGGGGGAGGGTATACCCCTCCTTCTCCTCCCTCTCCTCATCCTCCCCTCATTCTTCAATCTCCTCCGGGGGGGGGGGGTCACGTGACCTCGGGGAGGGGGACCTCGGGAACGGGGGGTCACGTGACCTGGGGGTCACGTGACCTCGGGTGAGGGGGGGGTCACGTGACGTCGGGGGTAGGGGGGTCACGTGACGTCGGGGTGGGGAGGTCACGTGACTTCTTGGGGGTCACATGACCTCGGGGGGGGGAGGGGGCTCCGCGCGGTGCATTATGGGATGTTTCCCATAATGCACCGCGCGGTCTACGCCGACGCTGCTCAAGCCGGAAACGGGCGCCTAAGGCCCGCTTCAGACGGGGGCAACTTTTCCAGCAATTTTGAGGTTGCTGGCGGGTTGTTCCCTAGTGTTCCCTAGATCGACACGAATTGCTGAGATCGGGTCCGGCTCCGAAACGGACGAGCAAACTCGAACAACTCGGAGCCGTTTGAAGCGGCTGCAGCCAATCAGGGACGCGATATTTTCACGTGACACCCCCGTGGTGGTGATGATGACAGCTGAAGACTTGGTTCTGGTTTTTGATATCTATCGTTTTTGGAAATAAACCTTATCAGAAAGATGAGTTACTAATCTCAACACCATTCAAAGATAAAAAAACACGTTTTTAGCGCGTAGTTGTGCGTCTAAATAGTGCAAGAGAAATAAAATTTCGTGATGATGATGGCAAGTCGTAGCAATTCGGTTGCTGCGTGTGAACGCGGGCGGCCCGTGTTGCTGGTCTTGCGACGTCAAGTTGCTGGGTAAAATTGCTCCGTCTGAAGCGGGCCTAAGAGCTGCGCTCTAAAAAAAAGTAAAATCCTACCGTATTTTGCTTAAATATTTGAACTTGAGACCTCCGCCCTTCAAGTTCCTGCTTCGGTACTCGTGTATCGCATATCATTTTGAGAACTGGTGTTGAAGAGTAAGTTGGATTGGTTGCGAAACACGTCCTACAAGATATACTTTTTTTTGGCGTTAGTGTATCCTTGGTTTTAAAAAAACCTAGACACCCGCGAAAATTAGCTCGGAATATACACGAGTAACAACAGAAGCTGCCTACTCAAACCGATTTTTCTTATACGCTCTAAGAAATCTGGAGCGTCTGCTGTTCCACAAGGCATTTTGAAGTGGCAGTCGCTGCGATCCACGGTGAGTGCTTGGAGAGAATGAGAATAAAACTATTTTTAAAACTAGAAAAGCTGACCGGGCTCCGGTTCTTAGGGCGACGTTTCTCTATGCTCAATGCCACTGCGAAGATCTTTTTTTTTTTTAGACAGACCTTAAGTTTGCAGGACCGACCACAGCCGAGGCTATGATCCAATAGAGCCAATCATTTTCAAGTGTATGGCATCACGGCGCTCGTGGCCAGTGTGAGTGTTACTATATCCCGGACTGAACCAATCACGCAGGGTGAATTCAAGCGTGACGCTGCGCTTTCTTCTGTGCGTGACTGGTTTAGCTCGTGATAGCAAACGCACAAACACGACGAGCGCCATGACGGTGCAGTTTTGACGCTGCTTGATTGGGTCCATCGAATCGCAGAGTCGGCTGCGGTCGGGCTCAATAGGAAATGGAGTACAGCAGTCAACGTTACAAAAACACTTAGCTGGGAAACTCACCCTTGAAACCCGGACCGGTCGCGCCCACGGAGATCAAATTGAAAGCGATTCCAGCGCCGCGCTTTAGCGGCGAGTCAAAACATGAAAGTTGCTCTATGTAGCTACTGCGACCTGGCACCGCGAGATGGCGCAACCGGACCTTGCGAGGCTCTACTGAATCGATGCTTGCAGCCGTGCAGTTCCCCGAGTGGCCGCTGCGGGAAAAATGGCGGCGTTACGATCGCGTCAAGTTCGGTTCTCGAGTACGGATCAGAGCCATGCTTTCAAGCAGGTTCCGTGGGCAGTTTCCCAACTGAGTTGTTCTAGTAACGCTGATAAGAGCTTAAAAGAATCCTGGCGTGGCGACTGCCACGAATTTTATTACCGCTCCGTAGCTCATTAGATGGCGGCATATTAACCAATACGAAAGCCGAAGAACGAACCACAAAGTGAGGAGCGTGAAGCTGACAAGTGCGCCTTGCGTTCTTGGAAGTGTTCGGGGCTGTGCAGGTGTGAGTGAAAAAGAAATTCATGTTTAGTCGTTATCATTTATTTTACAATGAATTAATTTCAGCAGGTTCATCAGCATTGCTACTTACGTGATTAAAAAATGGATCGTATGTTGTAATAATCCTGTCCATACAAATATATACAAAAATCTTTCTGGGCATTTAAAAACATTCGCAGTAAATATTTGTATCTTACGATCAGGGGCTCTAGACGTAAGGTTGAAGCCGAAAGTTAACGGAGCACGCCGATTGGACTTCGGCGACAGAAGTCCGTCGAAATCGTCGCGAGGGCTCAGTCGGCTCACTCCGCAAACTTCGGCCCTAATTTTGTGTCTGGCGAGTCCAGAGCCCTCGGGCCAAGCGTAGAGCAATGAATTTAACTTAGCATAACAATGATTAGACCATGATTCCAAGAATCAGCGTTTGTGTGACATTGCGTTTGCAATACGTGAACATTATAAAGGACAACTTCTGCTATATCATAAATAAAATGTAATTAAGCCGAGAGTGCGTCCAAGATGTTTCGCTTTAATACTTCAAGTGAAAAAAATTGTTGCTTACCTTAGCGTTGTTTTTTTAGGAAAAGTGAACTGCAACAAGAGACTTGGCAGAGTTGTTAAAGTCCACATCATCACAGATTTAATAAATCAGGAAATAACACAATACGCTCCAATTTCAAAGTCGCCAAGTCCCAGCAACGCCTGGATGACCACGAGAAAGCAAGAAAGAACTCTGACGCAACCCACTACGTCCTCATTTCTTGACGGTTTCGAAGTATAATTAAGCTTATTTCGGCTTAATATGAAGTTATTTTAATAGACACAGGCCCTGTGCTTCGTCTGCTTAATTAACTGGCTGGTTTATTTTAACCTTCGTTTCTTAATTTAAACAGAAACATCAACAAAAACCGGTGTTTTATGGTATTTATAACTTACAATGTAATTTATCGGTCTTTGTTGCAATAGAAATTTAATAACGATGTATGACGCAAATGTCTTTAGAAACGCGTAGAACATTCATGTTTCGAGTGTTGTTGTACTTCACAATATGCAATAAATGTGTCAACAGGAACAATTTATGCTTTATCATGAATATTGTCTAAGTTACAATGACTCTTCACTCAAGAGAACGAGTGTTTATTTTTTCAGCACAGTTACCCTGACTTTCTTTTGGCGCTGGTTTTTGCATACGTGTAGTATATGTTTTAAATGAAAATCAGACAGAGCACTGTCTTGCTTCTGCAATGTTTTTCCGCTTTATAATACATCCTTCTTTCAGAATTGCGTGCATCGCGATTAGTTGCGTGTGGTCGTTAATTCGTTAACCGACGCAGTCTTTTTTTTGTGTGTGTATGTGATTGCGGGTTTGTTAATTACGTTTTTGCTAAGAAAACGTGCGTTATAGAAAAGTTTTATTTTTTATTTATTAATGAATATAATTTGACCAGTTTACTTTTTGCGCGAAGGCATTTATCTCAATTCTAGATAGAACAGCGATGTTTACTGTAGTATATATGCTGTTAAATAAATACAGTATCGCATATGTTAATAAATAAAACACTATAATTATGCCACTTCGATGAAATCATAATTTAGTAATTACCTGAATGTGGATGAACAAGACTTCACTGCGCAGAAGTATTCTGCAGAATCGTCCTTGATATGTAAGTGTGCCATCAATTAGAGTTTACTGTAATTTAAAGATGCATACGCTAAAGTTTTGTGTGAAAACTACCACATGGTTGTTTGAGCTGCTGTAACACCTGTTTAAATATGAGTTCTTTAATAAACGAACGAAGAAGGCAGATATACGAAGATAGTACCGGAAATAGTCAGGATATACTATATAGAAGATTATAACTTTCTCTAATGCTCCCTTTTACACTAGGAGTGCTCCGGTCATGTTTATGAATATTTGAAACAAAAGTTAATTAATACGTGAAATTCACTGACAGACGTTTTAAACAATTGTTGCCTGAAAAAATCTTAAAGTGTAACACGCATACGAATGAATGTCAAGACGATTATATCTAAGCTACCGCAAAAAGAGAAAATATAAAACCAGGAATAATAAGGTAAACATGCAAAATACAGCGGTGCATAACGGAGAAAGGTGGTTCTTCTCGTGGATGCTTCAGTTATTAAAAAAACTACATCTGTGGAATAGCCATACGTACAAGGAAATGAAATAACATATTGTTGCAGCGTCGTCGAAAGATATACCAACAAATATAAACTTTCGATATAGTTTACAACTGAAAAAATACTATCCTAAAAATAAAGTAGAAAACTTCGACACACACGTACGATGTAACGTACATTGTTCTGTACTTTTGCAGTGTCTATTTTCTTTCCAACGGATATTCTGTCGATACTGCATCTGTCATTGAAAAAGAAAAACATACAAGGCAACAAACATCTGCGGAATGTACGTTGTCAATTTTCAGGCGAATGATGAAAAGTAGAATAATAAGCGCTAGCTATAGCACAGTTATTTTTCAACCGTCACTAGTGGTGTAAGTAACGCACTAGCGGCTTCAGTGTAGTACGCAATTTTTAATCAGCACAGTCATGCAAATGACTAAAGGTCTCACTGTTTTCTTTCTTCTCATCACAACACGTAAGCCTTTGTATATTGTTTTGTCTAAATATGCTTTTACTCCACCGGCGAAAAAACAAACTGCTCAGAACATTGCAAGTTTAGCGATTTCCTTCCACAGTTTTGATGCAGAATCTAATTAGTGGTATAATAATAAAAAATAACTCTGTAAAGCAGTTTAAGATACAAGGCAATAGTTTCTGATTGAAAATATGAATATGAGATATAACCTCTGGCTGCTATAGCTGCAGTTTCTGAAATTTATGGTTTACATAAAACCAAAAGAGATATACCAAGTTGCTATTGTAGTACAAATAATACTAAGGATCCCAAATAAACGAAAAACCTCAAGGAGAGGACGGACACTGACGCGGAGCTATCTATGTCCTATACTATGTACAAACACGACCAACTACAAACGTTGCTAAGTTAGGATGGTTAGAGGTGATCACTAACACCAAAGTCTTGGCGTAATGCCCTGAAATTTATGGGAAATATTCTCTTTCTGTGCTATGTCCTCAAATAATTCCAGTAACTGTTTCATCGTTTTGTATTAAATCTAATTTTGGAAAACGAGCAAACACACAAAAATAATACTTTACTTGGGCGTGTTTGTATATAATATAGGACATAAATAGCTCCGCACGTCAGTGTCCGTCCTCTCCTTATTTTCACTTCAGTATTATTTGTACTACAATAGCAACTTATTATCTCTTTGGTTTTATATAAACCATAAATTTCAGCTCGCGAGGATTATATCTCTTCTGCCTGTCAAAGAACTATTGCCTTGGCTGCTTGGTATTTTTTGTATTATGCCACTAATTAGATTCTGCATCAAAAAATGTGGAGGAAATCATAAACTGCAATGTTCTGAGCAGTTCATTTTCGCCGAGTGGAATAAAAGCATATTTGGAACAAAACAATATACAAGGCTACATGTTAATGATGAAAATAAGTATACTATTAAAAATTGCGTATACACTGAAACAATGCGTTATACACCGGCAGTTGAAAAATAACTGTGCTACAACTAGCTGTCTTCTACTCATCATTCACCTGAAAATACAACGTAGATTCCTGCTGGAGATATTGTTTTTTTTCAATCACAGATGCAGTTGATAAATATACGTTGGAAAATAGACATGCATGGGAACATATTGCGTTCATCATGCGACAGTTTTTCTACTTTTTTAGGGTCAGTTGTAAACATATCGGAATTTTATGACTGTTATTTTCGCGACTTCTAACAATATGTTATTTCATCGCCTTCGCCATGGCATTCACAGATGAATTTTTGTCTTTAGCGAGGAACAACCGCACCTTTTCTCCGTTATGCCCTTTCTTATTTGCTGTTTTCTTATTATTCTGAATATTTTCTTTTTTTGCGGTAACAAATATTATCGATAACTGACATCATTAATATATTTTTAGGTATTCAGGTAACAATTGTTTAGAACGTCTGTCGATTTCACGTATTAACTTTTGTATCGAATTTCATAAACTGTGACGAAATTTTGAGCATTAGAAGAAATTTATATTCTTCTGTATAGTATATCTATTCCCAGTAACACTTTCGTATGCCTTCTTCGTTCGTTATTAGAACTCGCTATTTAGACAAACTGGCAAATATGTCACACTGGCTGAAATAATATGCATCTTGAATTGCAGTTATCTAACTGTCTTTATATCAATGACGATTTTGAATATAATTTTATAATCAAATGTTCTCATCGGCTTTCAGTAATTAATAAATTATGATTTCATCGAAATTAATTAACAGTATAGTGTTTTATTTATTAGCATATGCGATGCTATATTTGCCCGAAAATCACCTGCTACAGTAAATAAACATTATCTAGAATTGCGATAAATGTCTAGCGCTAAAATAGTAAAATTACTATTCATTAATAAATAAAATAAAACTTTTCTATAAGCACGTTTTCAACAAAACGTATTAATAAACCCCCCCTCACATGCAAAAAAAAAGAAAATTAAATCAGTTTAGGATTAACGACACACCCCGAAGGAAAATCTGTAGGCGGAAGAGCATTGCGAAACTTTGAAATGTATTTTCAATTTAAAACATATACGCCTATAAAGCCTCTTTAAAAGGTCAGTACTGTGCGAAAATAAACATATACAGTGATGAGTCATTTTAACTTAGACAATATTCATGATAAGTATAAATTATTAACTGTGTATATTTAATGCATATTCCGAAATTTCTACGCGTGCAAAAGACATTTTATCGTTATTGGTACAATTTTCAACATGCGATAAATTACATTGTAAGTTATAAATGCCGCAAAACACCGTTTACTATTGATAACGACACATTGTTCAGAGCAATTCAAATAAACTAGCCAGTTAATTAAGCAGACGAACAGATATATCTTCATATTAAGCCCGTATACTTCGAGCTATCAGAAAATCGAGACATTAGGGCAGCGTCTAAGAACACTCTTGCTTTTCTCGTGGTCATCCAGTCGTTGCTGAGTTTGGCGACACTGAAATTGGACGTGATTTTTTCCTGATTTCTTCAAATCTGTGATGATGGACTTTTAAGAACTCTGCCGAAATTTTTCCTAAAAGCTGTAAGGTAAGCAACTTGACTGAAATGTCAGCGAGCATCTTTAATTTTATTTATGGTCTGTAAAACTATAATGTTCGTATTGTACAATATCACAACAACATTCTTGGTCAAATAGTCAATCTTAAGTTAATTCATTGCTCACGCTGTAGAACTCTAGTGTAACCGAAATTTGGAAATCAGCCGACTGAGCCCTCGCGACGATTTCGGTGACTCTGTCGCCAAAATCAAACGTATATTTAACTTTCGGCTTCAACCGTCACAAACCCCTGATCATGGAATAAACATTTACTGCCAATATTTTAGAAGATTTTTCAATATATATTTGTAATGGTGGATTAATACAACATACGATCCATTTAATCACGTAATGCTTTAATGCTATTGACTCTAGTAATTATTAATAAAATAAATGATAACGACAACATGTTTTCCTCGCACCTGCGCAGCCCCAGGCCCCTTTCCGACGCAAGGCAGCTTCACGCTCCTCACTGTGGTCATTCTTCGGCTCGTAGTGCTCTGCCATCTATGAGCTGCGAACGGCATTCGTGGCGATCCTCTACCTCGTTCTTTATGCTCATCGTATTCAAACAGCGTGAGAGCAGCCGGAGGAACATAGCGAAATAAGTTTCTCGAACCGTGACGTGTTCTGCCATTTCACATGGGGAACTGCGACAACGACATCAGTTCATTAAATTTTTTGATCATTGGCCTTATCCTGCATTGCCGGAATACTGTAATATGACGATGCGCTAGAAGCGGCGAATGACTTTCAATTTGTCTCATTGTAGTCAGATTTCAGGTGAGTTTCCCAGCTAAATATTTTGTAACGTGCTGCTGTACTCCATTTTCTATTGAGGCACCCGACCGCAGCCGACTCTGGAAATCAAACAGCGTCAAAATGCACCATCCTCAACTCGTCTTTAACAAGATTTCTCACCTTCATCAATCACTGAAAAATCGCAGCATCCGCTAATTCACCTGTAATGATAATTCAGTGTATACACTGGCAATGCCGATACCCTTGAAAATGATGAATCTCGTAATGATGTCAAACAGTGTTTAAAAAAACAAGACTCTTCGCGTGGCGTGTATAAACTGTCGCCCTGAACAGGCGCAGCTCTGGATTTTAAAATAGTTTTATTCTCATTCTCAACTCACCGTGGGTCGACTGCACTACTCAAAATTCCTTATTAGAAAAGCAGACGCTCCAGATTTCTTAGAGCGTAAGCTCGGTTTGAAATAGGCAGCTTCTGTAACCGTGTATATTCAGGCTAGTAGAAAACAGCAGATCGATTTTCTTGAAAAACCAGGGTATGTACCAAAAAACATATCTTGTAGGATGTGTTCGCAATATCCAACCTCTTCAACGGGTCTCAAAATGATATGCACGAGAAAAAAAGCGCTCTCAGACAAAATATTTAAGCAAAACCGACAGATTCTACTTTTGAGCGCAGCCCGCCGAACGAGACAACACGGAGTACCACGATTCACGCAGCAACCGGGTTTCTTGCCATCATCATCATGAAATTTATTTCTCTTGAACTATTTAGACGCACATACGCGCTAAAACGTTTTATCTTTGAAGATAGTGTTGAATTCTTCTTTCATCTTTCTGATAAGGTTATTTCAAAGAAGATCGAACCAGAATCTTCAACTGTCATCATCACCACCGCAGGCTAATCACGTATGCGTCAGTACAGCCGCCAGCCGAAGTTGCTGTCGAACAAAACGGGCCGATCTTCGTCATCATCATCCAGTACAGGAACAGCCGCCAGCAACCTCAAGAGCCCGTCTGGCTTGACGCAAACCGTTTCTTATTTGACGTCAGCCCTTCTTCCACGCGTACATTATAGAGCATCTACATAATACACCGCTGAAACCCTCCCGAAGTGTATGACTGAAAATCAATGACCTCCCCACCCCAACGTCACGTGACCCCCAACTTTGACATCTAAGCGCCCCCATTCAAGCCCTCCTCCCCCCGAGTCACATGGCCCCAGAGGAGTTAGGAAGAATGAGGGAAGGATGAGGAGAGGAATTGGAGAAGGAGGGCTCCCTCGATACATATCCTCATGAGCTGCACTCTAGTCGGCATTGAGGAGTTAGGCGGCTACTTTTTTTTTAGAACGAAAAGGATTTTATTTTTAGCTCAATCTTCCGTTTTATAGCTTTTACGCTGGGGCATGACAAACTTTCAGCGCGGCTCGGTGAACGCGTACTAGGCTTGGTATACATACCCGCAGATACAACTTTCGGAAACGCGGCCCTTGATAGTATGGTGGGCCAAAGAGGACTGCGCTCAGGTAATAGGCTCCATTGTTATTTTGTAGTGATATTACCCAAGCCGAGAGGTAATGTGATTTGCATGAAATATATCGATGCGCGGAATAAAACTGGTGTACAAGATAACAGTCGTCTAAATGGTTGTGTCATGGTACAGTTAATTACGCAGTAAAATGCTGTCATACTTGAGAAAAAGAGAAGTGTTTCTTGCGTTGATGACGGCGGCGGCGGCGGCCCTACATGACGGCAACCCAGCGGCGGCGGCGGCGGCGGCGGCATCGGTGGCGGCGGCGAAGGCGGCGGCGATGATGATGAAGAAGAAGAAGAGAGAGAGAGAGAAGAAGAAGAAGAAGAGAAGAAGAAGAAGGCAGCAGCGGGCAGCTGACGCCTGGCGGCGGCCCCAGCGGCAGCGGCGGCAGCAGCAGCGGCGGCGGCGAAGAAGGCGGTGACGGTGATGATGAAGAAGAAGAAGAAGAAGAAGAAGAAGAAGAAGAAGAAGAAGAAGGCGGCGTGAAGAAAGCGGCGGCGAAGAAGAAGAAGACGCGCGCATCAGGCGGCGGTCGTCTGGTCGCTGGTGCTGGTGGATGTCGTGGCGGATGTGGTGTGGTGTGGCGTGGTGTATGTGGCGCGTGGTGTGGTGGCGGCGGCGGCGGCGGCGGCGGCGGCGGCGGCGGCGGCGGCGGTGGTGCTGTTGACGGCGGCGTTTACCTGTTGTTTTTTTTGTTCTGTTTTTTTTGCCGTTTTA
>JAZHYW010031063.1:0-12685 GCA_037355805.1 Ixodes ricinus | reverse complement strand
TCATGACAGCACGTTTTCGATTCACGTATTCTTAGAAACTCCTGGAGAAACAGTCCAACAATCATTTCACGCCAATCAATCGTTTCACCTCAATTCTGGGAACAACAGAGGCGCTACTGGGTGCGTAGTTCTCTGATAACGTTGTACTTCGGCTGCGCAGCGACTTCCAGAGTCGCGAAAGAAGTTTGTTACATGTCGGTTGTCGATGTAGAACTTGATGTCGATGCAGTCAGGAAAGGAGCTGAAGTAGAGGTGTGGGGACACGCGTGAAGAAGATTCGCAGCTCATTACAATAGCGCTTTTTTATTATTCATTATGACATAAACGTTATTGACGCAACCAAGGTATTCTCGAACATGCGATGTCATTGGTCTTGGGGAACCTGATGCAATGCTGCCGCCGCTTCCTTCGTTTCTTGAACGGCCTGGAAGTCATTCGGTTCCCCGTGACCAATGGCATCGCATGTTCGAGAATTACCTCGATTGCGTCAAAGAAGCGGCGGCAGCATAGCACATCACTTACTCCGTGCTTGCGTAATGAGCGCTGCAAAAGCCAATGAAGATGAACCTTGTCTCCAATTGTAGTAGCCGAATGGGCGATGGACGAAACGCCAACAAGTAATATGCCTTTCATTGTCTACTTGGTTTGTCCAAACTCTTTACTACTTATTTGTTCTCCTCACACACTACAAGAGCAAAGAGTAGAGGAAGTAGCTTTTCATCTCACTCACTTACAACTCCCCCCCTTTCCCCTCCCAAGTCTGTGACCGACAACTTAATATACATTAGGCATTCTAGAAGAGGCCCCTTGTTTGCATTCTCGACTTATACCGGCTGCGATATGCTTCAATGGCGCCCTCGGTTGATTGATATCCGTGTCTTCACGGCGTAACCATATTGGCTAGGAAAAAGCCACCACTTCCTCGATAACATAATTATATAATAGCTTGCATCCTAGAACGACAGCACATAATCATACCCGATACCATCAGTTTCACCGAGTAGCATATGAGATCGAAACACCACTAAGAGCACGAGGGCTACTCATAGCGACGGATCGATGAACGCAAATCTCTCCAGTTTCACATAATGAGGCTCACACGACTGCGGCTCTCTCTTCAGTATGACGCCTTAAAAATATAAGGAAAACATTATCCTGCCGGGTGGCAGGTCCTATAAGTTATATCACGATTGGGTCACCGAACCCCCGAAACTGCAAGTTCTGGCGTTCCTATCTCGCATCGGTAACCATAGAGGCGCAATCCCACCTGCCGCGCACACTAGGGACGTATAGTTACACTACGCAATAAACCCAGGTCGCCGACGCTGACGCCGAGAAAAATTTGGCACCTCCTCGAACCGATCGGTGCTGGCGAGCCGTACTGAGGCTATACGGCCCGAAGCGCAGTCTCCATGCCCCCTTTCCCCCCTTCCCATCGCCGTTAACCGTCCACGCGGTGTATTACGATGGACCGCGATCGGACGCTACGAGCTCTCCGAACCAATCCAACGCTGCGAACGTACCACAGGACTAAGCGCCCCGCGAGTAACTGTACGCCTCCGGAAGGTCACATGACACTCGCACGGCATTGGAGTGGTTGGGATGGACGGTACCGTCCGTTGCGGTCCGTCCTAAACTGAAACGGAGAGTATTGGTCCCGCACTTTCGGACGGTGTTCTGTGCGGCACGCCGATGTCCTCCTTGCCATTTCGGCGGATAGTCCGTGAAACTTCGAAGGGAGCGACCGCCGTCAGAACTTCAGGAACGCCCTTCGGCAGCGCCACGCAATCTCTCCCTCGCACCTCAACTCCCCCCCCCCCCCCTTTTCCCCCGCCTCCGAGTCGCTTGAGTGCAACCCCCACTTGCAAAAAAGAAAAGTAATAATAATTACAAAATAATACTAAAAGCAACCCGCGTGCCCCCAGTGCCCCCTCGCGCGCGCGCGGCGTCCAGCACACACAATCAGCCTCGGTGGCGAATCATCAAACAGAAAATAAACCGAAGATCAAAGGCGCACGTGCGAGATGGGTGAATTCACCGGCACGCGCGTTCCGGATTCGAAAACACCCGACCGGGCGGATTTTTATTTCCTCGCAGCCTATCCTTTTCTTGCCTCCTCTCTTCGTCCGAACGATGAGTTTGTACGAACTGGCGATAAATTAGGCGGCTCTTCGCAGGGAGGGCTGACTTGCTCGGTCGGCTCAGACTCGAAGGAGACGTTCTTTGGCGTTGGGTCGCCTCGCGCGATCGCCCGCTGCATGCCTCTGAATCGGCGCGCGAGCACGCGTGCTTGCGCGTGAAGCCGGTGCCGCCGGGAGTCGTTGCCGCCGCTCGTGTTTGCCACCGCGGGAGGCATGCGCCATTGTCGAAGAAACAAAAGACGGTCGGACTCCTCGAGCCAGCAGCTGTATTTGCGCGAACGCGCAGCGTTTTTTTTTAATGCGAATAGCATTCTTTGATACTGCGCGCACTTTCGTCTATGTATCTATCTATCTCGGAGTGCTTACATGTTTCCGCTCCGCTTTGGTGGCATAACTTCTGCCTGTTACCCCGCGTACCCTCTCACACCACCATTTTTTCGCTCTATTCTCAGCAACACGTAAACAACGTTGAGTTTTGCAGTCTAGACAGCCCAGCAACACTGTGAGGCCACATCCGTTTGCCGTTCTACGAGGAGTCGAGGCTCAGCGGGATAGCGGGATGGCGGTCGTGGTGGCTGTAGCTCTCTTTATTCAGGTATTTCATATTTTGAAGTTGCGAGCAGGAAGTCTGTGTTGCTTTTCTCGAAGCGCGAGTTCCCGCGACAAGCTGGAACGCAACAGGCCGACATCGACGCCAACCTCGCCGTCGGAATGAGGCAGTGGGCGCCTTCTAGCCGGGTTGCGCCTAACGAGGATTAGCGGCATGACCGTACGGTGTGACAAAATGGTGGACGAAAACAGCCGAGGTTGCCATGGTAACAGGGTAGGCAACACTGGTTTGTCGGCAACAGGTATCACAAACGTTGTCGCCACCCTAAACAGCAGAGCGGCGGAAACATGTAGGCACCTCATATCTATCTATCTATCTATCTATCTGGCTATCTAACCTCTTACGCCGCGGGTCGATAAATAAATAAAAAAGACCGGCGCCGGCTGGGATTCGAACCGTTGACCCTTTGATCAGCAGGCGGACGCGCTAACCACAGAGCTATGAAGGCAGTCATTCAACGCACTCTAAACGGTTGTTTATATCTTTACCATAGGACGCGCTTTACAGCGCTGTCCGCTACCGGTGCGCGTTCCATGCACGAGGGCTCATTCCGCTCTCGTGAGGCTGAGCACGGCCGCTAGCTCACCCTCTCCCGCGCTCGGGAGAGGGATGATGATAGCGGCCGTGCTCACCCCCTCACGTAGAGCGGAATGAGCCCGTCGTGCATGAGAACGCCGTCGCGCACGCGGCGTAAGCTGTGACAGGCGCTGTAAGGCGCGTCATATGGTAAAGATATAAACAACCGTTTAGAGTACCGTTAGTTGAGACTAGCTGAGACGCCAGAAAGTCTGGTCGGTACCATTTTGAGTGTTTGTGCGTATGGCGCGTGCTTTGCTCGCCTTCCTCGTGACACAAACGCACGTGCTGGGCTGCGGAGATCGTGCGCAGGGCTGTGAAAGTGTCAACAAATTTAGAATCGCCTCAAGAGTGGGCTGGCGTATCTAAGTGTGCCGGCCACCTGACGAACGCGCATAACTCCGCACCGTTTTGATGCTATTCGCATTAACGTAGATAATCATTCCCAAAGGATGGGTTCTGCTGATTTTTTTGTATGTGTCCAGCGCGAGGGTTGTGGAGTCTCGCACTTACGTCTCGCGGCGTGTCCCGAACATGGCTCACACCAGTCTTCGGTAGTATCGCGATATGTAACCGGCGTACTTTTTTTGGTAACTTTTAGCTGTAACTCGATACATTTTTTGAAGTAACTGCAACGATAACTTGAATACTTTTTGAAAAAGAAATTATAAAGTATCTGCAAAGATACAGATATTTCTCGCAAGAAAAATTACCTTATTTTGTGAACACTATGGTGGGTTCGACCCTGTGCGGAGGTTGAGCCCCGCGTCAGACGCGGCAAAATAATAAAGAACTCAAACCTTTTTTCGTCGGAGCAAAGGCCGTAGCGGACGGCAGACATTTTCTACATCTGATTTTCCACTTTTCATCAGCGGCAAGCGCATTTCGCATTTGCTTTCTTCAACTTTTTTGCGTGGCTCTCTCGCCCAGCGATCACCCTTCTGTCCTCATCGAACCTCCTATCTCCTCAGCCAAGCGACCAGGCACCCCGCGGAAACACGCGACGCGTGGACAATAACGGTGAGCTGTTTAAAGGGATACTGGAACCGAAATTCGAAACTCACAGAACAAGGCTGGAGGGATAGGCAGGACGCTGCAAAACCCAAGTATATCGTGCATACAGCGTATATATCTAACGGATGGCCGTGCTTTTGCAAAATAAATGCGCCATATGAACACGGCCGACAAGGCCGACGAGACATGTGACGTCACGATATTCATTTCCCCTCGTCCTCGCTTCGTCCCGTCGAGCTGGTGAACCGAAGGAAGGAGGAGAGATGCATGGCCGCTTCCCCTCATTCTGAACTTTTCAAGGAGGATCGTGACGTCATAGTCTCGCTTAATCGTCGCCCTTGTTTTCAAAAAAATAAATAAAAATACGGCCATCCGTTTGAGATATTGATGTATGATTGACGTTTTGGATTTGATAGCGTCCCGTTCAACGGTTCTGCGGCCTTATTTTTAAAATCCAAATTTCGGCCTGTGCATTCCTTCAACGCCGCACGAAAGCCTCTGTCGTCGGTTCCGCAGGCAGTCGCGGCAATAGCCTTCTTTACGAAAGCTAGTCGCAGCCAATGAAGAGCGGAGTGTCTGCTTCTTGCGCATGAGTTGGGGTGACGTCAGAACTATGCCGAGCTCTGATTGGAAGGATAGTGGGCAGGCCTCGATGCTAAACGCCTTAAGGCCTACCATCTTTCTTTTTTCAATCACCCAAAAAATTGTTGGCGTTCTGACCGTCGCAACCCAGTGCGCAGAAGCAGACGATGTTTCTGAGTCGACTTGACCTTTCTCCGGGGCCGTGAGCCCGTGATCACAGTCGAATCTTTGGTTCTGCGTTGCGTAGATGAAATTAAAAAGAAAAGCGAGACGCATTCCGAGAGGACTTCGCGTTCTTTTGTTCACTCTTTTCTTTACCTTGTTTGATACTCCGGTCTTTTTGCACTCTGTTCAGTTCCAAATGGTTTTAGCCTTCCACTCCCCTCTCTCTTATTGTAATGCACCCGCCTGTTCACCGGCATCTCCCTCTCCTGCCAGCTGAGAAAGGGGAATAAGAGAGCTCCTAAGATGAATAGGACGGGAGAAAGAACGCAGCAGGAAAGAAGGAAAATATTTCGATGGTAATAAACCGTTGTCGCTCAAAAGAGAGGCCGTCGCATGAGTGACGAACGACAAGCGTTACCGTGGGTCGGCTATGAACTGCACTTTGACCTTAACGAATATAGTGGCAATAACTTTACTGTCCGCTGGAAACACTGCCAAAAAGTATACGCAGCCGGGAAGCCCTCTTCCTCCAACCTTGCAAGCACCTCGGGGTACAGATTTCGACTTTCGGACAATACGCTAGGGCAGGGCCATAACCAGGGGGGGTTGGGGGTTCTGACCCCCCCGAAAAATATTTTATAGTATAGTGCGTGGTACATGGTCGGTCATTTGCAGCCAGCCGATTTAATCTCCACCTCTGCGCACGCGCAGTGGCACCGGTCGGCTACCGGGTACCAAACCGGGACCGGTTCTCCGGTTTGCTATGACTCTCCATTATATGCCACTGATGCACATCATTCATAGGCGAAAATAAGACAATAGACATTTTCAAAATGGCCGCCGTTGTCCCCGAAAAGCCCCCAAATTTTTTTCTGGGTACGGCCCTGCCGCTAGGCATAGAGACTGAACGAGAAAAGGGTGAAACCTCGACGGCACTGTCCAGCTTCGACGACGTTCCCACCATTAAAAAGTTTTTTTTTTTTTTAGTTTGAAGACTGCATTGTTGTTTAGCACACCGTTGAGCTCCTCCTAGCAAGGAAAGGGACGTGCATAAAAAGGAGAAAGTGAAGTGATGATAACTTTGAAAGCTGTTGCTGTTTCGTTACATGAACTAAATAATTTATTATTTAGTGCATCTTGTATCGAAGCAGCAAGCGCTTTGATTCAATAAATTCGTGCGACGCTAATAATTTATATCTCAAAGTGAAATGAGGGTTTTCTGAGAGTTTTAAATAAATATGAGTCGTAGTCATTGTATGTTGTGGTCAATGCCTTTATAGTTAAATTTAAAAAAAACGAATGTATCTTGAAAGTAACTAAGTTACTATGACGATGTAACTGCAACTTTAACTTAAATACATTTGTGACAAAGTATCTGTAACTAATTATATTCTTTAAGTAGCTTACCCAAGACTGCTCACACCTAGATCGATTTGGCCTTCGAATTATATCCGTGCCGATTGGAATCTGGTCGTTTTGCGTTTTCGGCTTAGGTTGGTTTCGAGTACGTCTTTATTTGACATTCCGATGTTTATACAGTCGCACATGTTCACGGTGAAACCTCGGATACTCTATGGGTTGGCGTGAAAGTCATCACCTTGGTTTATGAGATTAACTGGCTAGTCAAAGTGACTTTTGAATCGCCCGTTGGATCTGAAGGTCGCCTTGTCCTCATTCATCAGAGAAAACAAAAGGGCTGCCTCAACCAAAACGCCGAAGTGTTTGTCAGAGCAACCTACGGTTTGGACCTCGGCTGAAATAATTGTACTGCGCTCCAAACTATGACGGAGCATTGGCGACTACAGCCTAACTTTATCTAATCTTGCTTCTTCAGCCTTATACTTCCAAGCCGGTATGCGCTATAAAATGCGGCAACGTCACGAACAAGCAGCAATATATCTATATTCTTATGTTTCTGCTTTTTCCGGGACCTATTTAGCACCAAGCGACCAAAGAATGAAAGTGTCTGAACTAGAGCAAAACACTTGAAGTTGTGGAAGTGCGTCCGATGAAAGTTCGCTGGAGTTGCCAATATTTCCTCTCTTCGCTAAAGGACTCAAAGGGATCGAATGATGAGGCTCGAGTTTGTTCCAAATAAACATGTTTACATCAATAATTTGTTAAAAACTTTTCGTACCTCGTGCGCATAATAATTGTGTAGATTCATTCCAAACGATTGGTTTGCAGTTTCCGTTAAATTGTCATTCGGACATTTTTGCGAGAGGTACGGGGATCGCTACCCCCTCCACCCAAAATTTTACGGAATGACAATTGATCAGGCAATGATAAATAAAGAAACTAAACGTTTAATGGGGCGAAATCGTGCCCAAAAAATAAAAGGAAAAAGAAAGATAACAATTAACAGAGCGTCGCCGGCGTCGAAATCGGCGAAAGGGCAGAGTCGAACGCTGGGGCGAACTGACTCCAGCTTGCCACGCGGGAGCCGCTTTTGTACACGCGTGGGCTTCTGGAGCATTCGACGTAGAAGGTTCGGCGCGTCGAACATTCTATCCTCGAATCAGCAAGACGGTTCTCGAATTTACCAGAACATCACATTGCAGAGTCAACAAAAATGTGTAGCTGCGGCCAGGAATCGAACCCTGGCCTTCTGCGTGGAAGACAGGCGCGATAACTGTTAGGCCACGGGCGCGCTGCCGATCCCAGTAAGCTGGGCTCGCGGCAATATATTAATGAAAAAAAAAAAAAAGTCGGTGAGGATAAAACAGTTTGTACATGGAAAGCAAAAGAGAAGAGAGAGAGAAAGAGAAATTGGATTTCGCATTTCTGGGAGATGGTTGAGCACCGTCTGAAACGGTAACCCAGTCACGTTCTGGAGTTTAAAACGCAGTCGATTGAATTGCATGATATATGTGCTACTACACGACCAGCCAGTAAGTTCTTGCAACAACCTTCTCAGCGGGTTTCACTGAGAAAGTGTCAGGGGCAGCCCCTCTCCCATCTCTGCTAGCAGGCAGTTGAAAACGCACACGTGCCTGCGACTCATCACATGGCTGAAGGACCTGAAAGAATTAATCGAAAGTCGCTCGCGTCGAGGCTATATTTTCATGAGCGCGAAAGCGGTCCAGTTAGAGAGAAATTCCGATTGGACGAAGATTCTCCCGCCGTAAATCACGGCGTTCCACAGCGCCCCAGATCTGGCTGGGCGCGCTGTATAGCGGAGACGAGTTCTCAAAGAAGCTTCGAAGAAGGGGGCGGCGTCCATTTGTCTGGTTTGCCCGAGTGGTCGCGGCCGGCGAGAGCGCGTCGAGCGCGACCACGGTCTGCCTGCTGACCGAAGCTCGGGACGACGGGACACTGGCAGAGCGCTTCCGAGCGCGCGACTTCGATTCATAAATCAGGCCGCGGGACGACCGGCTGTCCGGCTGAGCGGACGCTCCCGCCGGAGCAGTGCGGGCACTGCGCTGACTCTCTCTCTCTCTCGCCCTCTAATGGCACGGCCCGGCAATAATTCCCCAATTGGATTTGCTGCCGAAGAAGGAACCGACCCGAATTAGCGCCCTCTCTCTGGATCCGTCCCAGCCGTCGCCTCTTTCTTCGTAATTACAGATCGGTTAAGTTTGAGCCAGTTACTGGGACTGGCAGGCAGGCACGGCGCGTCCGACGGGCGCGGCGTGGCTCCGAAAGTTGGTGCGGGGCGTCGTTCGCCGAACGACGGCAGGCCCAATTGGACGCCGAAACCCGCTTAGATGCATCGCGGACCGTGCGTGTGCGGTGTTTTGTGCGTTAATGCGCGTCGGCTAGAACTAGGTTAGCTCCTCTCCTCACGCAACGCTAACCTAACTTTCTGCTTTTTTTTTTTTTTAAGGGAGGGATTTAGTATTTATTGAATATCTGCGTAGGGAGGACGTGGGAGGAGATTTGTGTTGGCTTGATGGTGCTCAGGCTGGGGAAGCTAAAAAGTTCCTTGATTTGAAACTCGAGGTGGCACAATTCGGTCTCGTAGCAAAAACGCCGGCCGCCAATTGGGACTTTTAACGGCATTCTCTACTCACATAAACTTGTTCGTCCATCTGACCATCTGTGCAGATCAATCAAAGTCGCAAAACGTGTACTTGGGCGCTCTGGATGCGGGTTCTTGCTGAATTTAGCGTGGAAAAAGTGAATTGGTGTCAACACGCGACTCCGCCGTCGCGTGACACCATGACTTGACACAGCGACGTCACATCGTGACCACGTCACTTGACGTCAGGTCACGTCGGACAGAGTCACGGTGTCGGTCGTGGTGTCACGGTGTATGTCAATTAATTAATTAATGGGCATAATATTTTTTCGCTCCCGAGATGACTGTTAAATGTCTTAGGAAGATATTTAGACGATCGCTCCTTAAATACTGTATGTTATGCATTATAGGAATTTTAAAGATAAAAGCCGCTGCTCACTTTTTTTTTCAAGATTTTTCTACCAAGTTAGACTACCTTCGTGACTTGCTCGGACTAATTATGCGTCAAAATCAACTATAGCAACGATGCCATGCAGCTAGGTAGAACGCACATTCCTTATGTCAGCGTGTAAAAAAAGAGAATCCTTTGCAGTCTTTTAGCACGGTGACATTGTCGTAGACTGCAGGCATCCACGAATGTGCAGCTTGGGAATGCGCAGAAGCCATGCGGAGTTCATTATATGCGCCATCGTGTGTTGGCCCTATATCCTTCGCCGCGACTCAGCGTGATATAAAATGAGGCGAGAGAAGAAGAGTCATTGGCGGTACGGAAGCGAACGATCACGTACACACGGGGGAAACAGTTCGTAATAAAGGCGAAGCACGCGATGGTATAATCAGGCCGGTTTAATGGTGGTTTGATAGGCGACGCGGTACCCTTTGCTTTCTTGTCAGCTGCGCTCCTTTGTTCGAGGACGGTTTCCCCCCTTTGCAGTCCGTGACGATTCGCGGGCGCGTTCGGGGGCTGGCTGGCCGCCCGGCGCCGACCCTCGGTTATTACTCACGAATCTCTTCGGCAACCCGGCGCGGCTGACTGCGCTGTTCTAGATTTAACGCAGACCCATTGTTGTCGTCTCGTCGTTCCACCCGACGAACACGGCTTGGTACGTCTCTCCTCTGAGCAACCCCGGGTCCCCGGGGAGAAGGAGAAATTAGGAAAGACGGCTGACCCTACGGAGGCCACTCCCTGGTCCTCTTTTATCTCTTGGGGAAATTTCAGGCATCCTTGACCCCGGGGTACACCTGCAAGGCGCTTCGCAGAGTCTTTGTTGTTTGCTCTCAACGCGGCATGCTGCCGTTTACCTGGCGGGGCTCGAGTTCGACGACGATTTGACATTTTCGAACTTCTAACGCAAAGTCTGGACGAAAGTTCTACAAACGCTTGACTACTACGGGCATGCACGAGAATCGTGAATCAGTAGACGACACTCGTCGGTTAACGTACTAGCTGAATTGGTGAGATTATTTGCTTACCTTGGATGGCGGAAACGTTGGAAATCATTTTTTCCCCTGAAATTTTAAGTAAACTATGTTAAATAAACTAATTTATAATTTTGTTTTCCATTGTTGTGTAGAAGTTGGGAGACACTGTCCACTTCTTCACATTTCGCCAGAAAGATTCAGCGAATCAGCGGAACCTTGAGGCTTGACAGAACTTGGCAACTTTTGTCGAATCTAAGGTTCGACAAAGATCGCAACCTCTATACCCGTTTTCATCTCAAGAAGAAATGAAGTTTTGCTCCATGTTCATACGCCGCGCGAAGTAGTTCTTACAAGATTTGGTTGTCGGAGGCAGAAGCGATGCTTTTGCCGTTTGAAACGATGTACGTCTTGATAAAGCAACATATATCTATAATCTAAAATGCGCCTACATATATCTCAATTTTCAGCATAAAGAGCAAAATTTGTAATGATTGGCGAGAAGCCGTACTTTTTTACTATGGTCCTTGAGGTGAAAATGAGTACAGTTTCGACGTCTTCGCTGTGGTGTCCGCTCCTGTGTCCGCAGATGTCTCTCTTTTCCTCTACGAGATGGCGCGCGCACATCGCTGCTTGGCCGAAGAGTGCCATGGATGGATGACTCGCCATTGGCTACGCCATCTGCGCGCGCCTATCCTGTTGCTTGTCGTCTTTTGTTTTGCTAAAGAGGAGAGCCGCATTTTGCGGAGAGGTCCTTCGTTTTCCTTTTAACCTTTTCGTTGACTCTCTCGCGCTTCCTGCACTTAACTAATCCTGCCCAAACGTGCGCCTAGCCTCTGAAGCACCCGTTGGCGTGCCAAGCTCTTTTTGTCGCGCCTTATTTTTTCTTCGGAAATAGTTGAAGCAAAGTTGGTGCGCTCGGTTGGAACCAGTGCTCCGTGACGCGGAGTTGGTTGACAGGTGCGAGTTATCGCATAAAGGAGATTTTCTGCAGGTCTGCTCCGGTCGAGCGTATCATCCGGCTGTTTCCGCCCGTTCAGTATGTGGGCTGCACGTTTTGTTCGGCGCTGAGCTGCCTTTTATCGATGGATACTTTTTTCTGAGAGATCCTGAATGCCTCGCACTCGAAAGGAAACGTCTTTATCCTCTAGGAGTCTTTGCGTGGGATATCAATACGAGAAGATTTGTGTTTACGCGAGTGCAAGGAGGTTGCATAGTGAACTCTACATCCGCACTTCGAGTGCCTAGCCGGTATTTCTAATAAATAAGACGCGTTTTGTTGCCGTTCTGGTGGAGTCACCCGTTGATCGTGGTGTGACCTCGCTGGGTTTATAGCGTAATGCCTGATTTTGCATAGTGCGATTTTACCCGCGATTTCACAGTTGCGACGTCGTTTATGCCGAAAACAAAAGGAAACAAATGTGGTGGTGCTCAATGCCGCGGAATCGCAAGCAAATCGCACCATTTGAATCAGGCTTAAGGAAACTTGATCATTTGTTATGCTTGAACACATACATACTACTTTTGAAACTAATTTATTAACTCATTTTACTGAACTATTAGCGACAGCAAATTCAATACGAAAACTCAAAACCAATATTGTATATGCACAAGCGCAGTCTTGATTGCCCGTAGAGCTAGTAAATTGTTTCCTCTGGCCCTTGGAAATGCTTTTTTACTTTAGGCCAATCTTCCAGCCATTCAGGAATAAGCGAACTGATCACTGTGGACAATGGGAAGTTTCAGAAGCCCAGATATTATCGACGGGCCGGTTGCCGCATACGACAGTCTGGCTGGAACGGCTCTCAACGAGATCTCCAGTCTACCCCCGTTGCAAAACATGACGCGTGACCCAAATCCAGTGTAAATCTTTCATCTCCTGCTTATAGTTAACCAAAACTTCTTGTATAAAAAATAAGCTAAAAACTAATTCCACACTCCACGAGCATACACACTGTGATTTAAGCACGCCCTTCTTCCAGCTATCATAAAGTCACTGGATCCTGGAAAAGTAGCGCCATTGTCCTTCTCTTCCTGCTAGCCGGACACAAACAGATACTAACGTACACATGACCAAACACTCGCAAGGTGATTGGCCGATCGGTTTCAGTTGCCATGGCAATCGCCATTTCGGTGCATTAAAATCTTCGAAGTTTCGAAAGGGTTGTCCTGAATCAGTCGCTCCAAGATCGCTATGGCGCGTACGTACTAAAAGCG
>JAZHYW010031062.1:0-13606 GCA_037355805.1 Ixodes ricinus | reverse complement strand
GCCTTTCGTTCCGGTTACGTATTGCTTGGTGCGGCGGTGAATCGCTAGAAGCGATGTGCCTCGACCGCAAGGTGCACTCATACTTCAAAGAGCAATCGCCAGGGGACACTGTTGATAGTACCTGCCGCGGCCACGCAAGAAAGCGGTGTTCGCACTCATATTGATCGCTGATGGTACTTAGCACAAAAAGACTTCGGAGTGGTTACAAATATTGGAGTTCCGAATAAACGGGTTTCGACTTATATTTGAGTATTTAATTTATGGTATCCTGTTTCTGGTGAATGGCTGAAGTAACCGGGACGATTCTGATAAAGGTTTGGTTGCATATCATTGGCTTGAACATATTCGGTCGTGCTTTTCCTGAACAAACCAAACGCGTCAACGTTCCTTCCGGACCGCAAAAAGTACATCGTCTGAAACCAACTCATCGTGGAGATTGGTTGGGACTTGAACTCTGCAGCCGCGACCAACCTAACCTCGATGAGTGCGCAAGCTCCGTTCTGCGTGTCGTTCATTCATAGCGTCGCTCATACTGCCTCCCGCAGTCAATGAATGTTGGCACGTTAGCCTTCGCCCTCCGATTTTACCTGCGCAGAATGAACCTACCTTTAGGGCGGAGCTCTTGTCTAGAAGTGAATTCGCGAACGAATAAAAGAAGGACTGCTACAAGACAACTCAAAAACAACACAAACGCGAGAAGAAAACAGATAACTGCGCTGCACCCGAAATGGGAGCGCCGCAGTTGTTTTTTTGTTTTTTCTTCGGTTGGTACCACATCGAACGTGAGTCACTATTCAGGCCCGTGCCCCCTCCCATCAAATCCTTCGTTCCCGCGTGGGCGTGATGCAGCCCTCGTAGATATACGTGCCTACGGAGAGAAAACAAAAGCGAAGAAGTTGGAGCGTACGGCGGCACGCGTCAGACCGAAAATCGTCAGCTCGTCACGGATCCGCCCAGACGAGTTGTGGCCTGGCCGGTGAACGCCTGAGACAGCCGAAGTGGATCGAGAGACAATGGCACACGGCAGCGGAGAGCCGCGCGGCAACCGCCGCCACGCGCTCATTTTACGAGACGTCGTTTCGGCGTGGGTGGTTGCAGCCCGTCAGACGAAGAAGAAACTGTTTCGCGTCCCACCCGCCCTATAGGTGTGAGTCTGATTGAGCCCGACTCGAAAAATTGTTTCAGAGTAAAGTTGTTGTACGCGCGAAAGAAAGCCGCAGTGTGCGCGGATTCCGTAATCGCGGCGGTGAGCGCATCTATATAGAACGGAGGCAAGGGAATACTTGTACTGAGGTATTTCCTGTTTTACTCGGACGTATGGTTTCTGGAGCGCGACCCTGGATGCTGTGTTTGGCGTCCTATGCAGCCCGTGCATCGAGGGTGGTCCGAGTGGCAACAAATGACGTCACACCAGCCGGAGTATAACGCTGCCGGATGTCGCGATCCTGGCGGTTGGTCATAGAAATGCTGGTGAAACGCACGAGCGAACGCAGTGTCGCTGTCGTCGCGGCGTCCCACCCTGGCTGCCGAGATCTTCCGTGGACTGACAAGCTGAAGAGCGGTCTGCCACATCCACCGCTGCTGCGACGCCGCCAGAAACGCGGCCCGGGCGCCAGCGTGACACGCCTATGACATCATGACTCGTCAGGCGGCAATCGAGAGACCACTCTTTTTGCGGCCCGGCAAAGACACAAGTCGGAGACGCGATCCTGGGCATTCTATGCCTGGATGGTTGTCCCTTAAGGCTGGACTAGGCCTCTGAATCAGGTACGGTCAACGCTACTAGAACAACTCCGAGTTGGGAAACTGCCGAAGACCCTGCTCTCAAAAGGTGGCACCGCTCCGTTCTCCAGAACCGAACTAATGGCGATCGCCAAGGCAACATTTCTCCCGCAGCGGTCGCTCAGGGACTGCCCCAGGGTTGCCTGTATTGGTTCGGGGAGTATCACGTTCGATAGCGTCCACGGCAACTGGTGCTATTTTGGCTTTAATCGACCATTTTGGCGCCGAAACATATACGGTGCAAGGGGCTTCAGGGATGCCAACTCCATCTCCCAAGCGGACGCGCCGCGAATTACCACCGAAGTTAGGACGCCAAGGTCGGGACGGCGCTGCCGAGAACACCGGTGAGATAGGGTTGTATAAAAACAATATTAATTACGGCTGCGCAAAACCTTGTAAACTAAAATTTTAGAAAACATCATGCACCTGTCATTTTGCACTGAACTCCAATAAACGTTCATTCAAAAAGAGCTTTTCCTTTTTGTTCCAGCGCAGAAACATGCTTTCCTAGAAGCCTATGGTGGCCACAATAAAGAAAAAAATACAAAGATTGAGCCTCCACTACACGACGCCTCGAGCCTGGGTGTTTCGAGGTACTCTGGGAGACACCGGTGGCTCTAGCTAGCAGCATATAGCGCAACTTTCATGTTTCAGCTCGTCGCCAAAGGGTGGGGCTGTCATCGTATTTAGCTCCGGTCTCGGTGGATGCCAGCGGCCCAGGTTTCCAGGGTGAGGTTCCCACCAGAATGTTTTACTAACGTTGTGGCACGGTCTCAGAGTAACGATTCACTTCCGTGAGCATGTTGTTGCATCGAGTATTATTGTTACCAGGTGTATGGGGGTGTTTATCCGAGATCGCAGGACGCGCCTCTCTCGTCCTCCGGAACAGCGGTTAGAAACAGTTAGCGACACCTAGCAAGACGACGCCGACTCGAGCTACCAGCTGGCACCATACCCAAAGCTCGGAAAAGCCACGGTTTCCACTCGAAAACAGCGCAATGGCGCTCGCCTGCACCCGGCTCTCGAAATGCCGGCGCCCGCCCGAGAGGATCAGGGGAGTGGAGCGTCGACGCTCTAAGCACAGCTGTGGCTCATGGCTGAACTTCATGGAGGGAGAATATGCCATGGAAAACGTGACAGCTCACATAATGAATCTAGAGGAGTCCACACTCTTCCGTGCATTTCGACCGCCTTTGAAACGGCGAAGCATATCATCGGTGGGTCAGAGATTGCTGCCAAGGAAACACAAAGCAGAAGCAAACAATTACCAGCAAGGTAAATTGTTTGGTAGTTTTTTTGTCTGTTTTTTCTCGTTAGTTTGCAAGAAAACCGTCGTACCTTGAATAAAGAAAAACTTAAAAACTCAACTTCAACGCATCACGGCAAAAATGAACACACCTAACGTATGGTCCACTTTTTCCCACCTTCTTTTTGTTGCTCTTTCCACTAGGGGAGGTGCTTAACGTGATATTAAAAAACGAAACCATAACCCAAATATCAAAAAGTGTTTTTTTTTGTTTTTTTTAAGGGAGAGGTGCGAAAGGTGGGTGTTGAAACCAAAAGTGCTGCAACACTCATGTCCTCTCACAGTCTAAGGAAAATTCCCGATACACCACCTTTTTTTTTACAGTGCTAAAGCTAAGCATGACACAATGTTATTCGATTTGGGGCCATATTCGCACAACCAGTAGTCTTACCTAAAGGAATGACGAACCCCGCCAATACCCCGTAGAGCCAGCACATTGCAGCTCGTTTCGTCGGGTCCCGCCACCATAATCGAAGGGAACAAAAAGGGAACAAAAAAGTAAAATAATGCTTATGTAGCGCCGCCTTTGCACATCTCACAACGAGCGCGACCCTGGCACGTGGCGTCGCCTTCAACTATTTCCGAGGTTTAGCGTGCTCGCCACTCGAGGCGGGGTGGGCGATTCACCGACGGTAACGTCATGGCCAGGCCTCGCCTTCTTAGTGATGTTGACCCTACCCGAGCCCACTTAGCTTTTCTAAAAACGGGGAAGCAAATTCAACCTCCTCTTTCCAAAAAAAAAAAAAACATAAACAAAAACGTAACGTTTCACGATGGCCGCCGTGAGGTTGCAGCATTTTGGGTGATGCCAAGTCGCGACGGCCCCGAGAGACGTACGAGTCAATGAGATGCCAGCAGCGAGAGCTTACACACACTCGCAGCTCGCCCACCGAGAAGAAGAACAAGAGCCAAACAAGCGCCGAGCGAGGGCCACCTTCTCCATTCATGCGGGGCCCCCCTCGCGTTCGCGGACCCTTCCGACTCGTATACACGCCTCGCGCCGAGGTCATTTGTCTCGAAGCTCTCGCGGTCTGGCTGGGTTACCCTGTACACGGCCACTTCCCTTTGTCAAGAAAACGCCCAACGGATTACGCCCGCAATTCGTTACGGGTAAAACGTAATAATTCGGCGCTGTCCATTGTGCGCTATGCTCGAGATCTATACCCCCTCGTCCACCGGGCACGCGACGCACGAGTTCAAGAACTGTCATTAGGTTGAAAGCTCAACTAATTGGTAATTGTTATACGTGGCGACGAAAAAAAACAGCCGCAAAATACAACGACAAACAAGGAACGTACACGACGGGACAGTCGTGGCAGTCGTGGACGTTCCAGTTTTGTCATCGTCTTTGCGCTGTTTCTTCGTCATCAAGCACAAGAACATTTAAGACTTTTCTGGTTTAAGTCTGGTTTAAGGCCAATACGGCGAGCAAGTAGACCAGAACGCGTCTATCCGTGACGACGGCGCTGGTACGAAAAGGTGAGGAGCCTCTCCGCGCAGCGTAGAGGAAACGCGAAAAGGTGACAGGAAGTGATCACGCATGCGACGAAGCTAAGCTATTGGCGAGAAGGTCTTACTACAGGGGGCGCTTTCCCAGCATGCTTTCCACAGAGCTCGCTGTTTGCCCGAGACAAGTCCCGTTGATCCATGGATCAGATCCGCGGATATCGATGAGCATCGTAGCGTGGCGGTCATGTTGCACTACTGCGCGAATCACTTTGAGGACCAACGATAGCTGTGGTACTGCTCTGCCTTATCCACAGCGGAGACACCAGAAATCCCAAAGGGGCAAACTTCCTGCTGCATAAACAAACACAGAACACAACTACATGTCACCAAGTTTTTGTTTTTACATATTGTTTCGAGAAGCTTCGTCGTCTTCAGTCATGTATCATAAATATAACGCACACACAATGAGTCGTTTTTATGATCACCGTATTAATCACCATAAATTTCTGACTAATTGAGGTACCACTAGGATTATTCGAGGTTCTCATGCGCATGGCGACTACAGTCGGGGACAACGTTTTCTGGAATTTCCAGAAGAAGTGAAGACCGACGTGAGGCACAGTTAGCGAGCGTCGCTAGAGTCGCCACTGGAATGGGGAGGGGAGTGTGCCGTCCGGCGGAAATGAGAGTGTCGCGATGTGCAAGCACGCCGGTGGGGGCGCTGTGGGGCAGAGCGCGGCCATCCGACGGCCGACAGGAGGCCTGGCGGTCGCCGTGCAGATGACTTTGCTTGACGCAAGAAAATATCGTATTCTTTTTCTTTTTTTTAATCGGTTGCGGGCACGGGTGCGCATGCGCCTTGAAGTTAGTCTGCCTTCAACGAGCGACTTGTCTCATAGCTGTAGATGAGCAATTTAGCCAGTGCAATACGACCGCTAGCTTGGGGTCTTAAAAAAAAAAATATTCCTGAAAAAAAAAAAACAAAAAACGAGCTAGAGGTGAATTCTAGAGAATGTTTATCCCGTGAATCTGAATATCACGTTCTTTTTTCCCGAAGATGTAACTCAAGCGCGAGAAAACACGAAAAGCATCCGAACATAGACAGCATTCAAAGGAATTGCCTCCAAATATGACGTACCGGTTGTGTTTTCAGCCCCCACAAGCTAAAAAGCTCTGCCCTAGAGTCAACATCCAGCGCAAAAAGCCGGAAGAATGCGGCGTTAGACACTGCCAGAAATACGTCAACTGTAGCAGCGGAGTAGTAGTGCATGAGATCCCGTTGACTTGTGGGAATGTTTATGTGGGACAATCCAGAAGATGGTATCGGTAGGGATGGTTCGATAGAGGCATAATATTTTCAATTGATTTATAGTCCTCACCCTCATTTAAGTATGGAAGGTGCATTAACGTAAGGCTCAGAGAACATGCGCTACCACTCAAATCCTCTCCGTCGGGGCATCTCGCTACAAATCTGGGGGACTGTGGATGTGGCCCGCTTGCTGTCCAGCACAAGGACTCTGAGGAGGTGCCCCGATAAGCGAACTCGCGAGATTTTTGAGGCTAAAGTCATTGCGACCAAAGGACACGCCTGCATCAGTGCTCCATCTGTGACCTTGTCATGAAAAGAATTAGAGTGCATGAAACATTTTCCTTAAATTTGCTTTAACTTTTTCTTCCTTTTTATTTCTTGTTTTCTTCTTCTCACTCTGTTACTTTATTCATGTACACCTTTTCCTTTTTTACTGATTTTTTTCTTTTACATTTTTTTAATTCTCAGTTTTTTCAGATCGTTTCTTCCTTTCTCAAGAATATTTGTCGCTTTTAACCAACGTTACAAGAACACCCAGTTGGGAAACTCGCCGTTAAAACCTCGGCCACTAGAGTCCACCTAGACCGAGCTAAATTAAAGCCCCTCTATCCTGAGAAAAGTGGCGCCATTCATTGTTGTGGAAATGCTCAGACACGTGGCCCGCACCACTTCTGGGAAGAACATGGCGTCTGAAATCTCAGCTGTGTGCTGCGCTGTTCCGCCATGATTTTCCCAAGGGCTACACGTTGCACGTGCCTCGTGCATCGGCGCACCTTGCGCTACTTTTGAAACATGAAGGGGCTTTAAGCTAAATACGATAACAGCGCCACCTTTAATCTTTTTTCTTTACTTGTGGTAACCTTGAGCTTTCAGAAAGCATGTTTTTGCGTAAAAGCAAACGAAAAAAAAACTCTTTGCAGGAATTTTTATTGGAGATTAGTAACAAATAATAGGGACGTGATGTTCTCTACAATCTTTAGTTTACAAGGTTTTGCGGCACAATTAATATTGTTTTTATACAGCCATGTCTCACCGGTGATTTCAGTTAGCGGGTTTTGACCTGGGCGAGTCCTAATTTCGGAAGTAATTCACGGCACGTCCGCTTGGGAGACAGGGGTTGGCATCCCTGAAACCCCCTCCACCGTATATGTTTCGGCGCCAAAATAGAACAGTCACAGCGGACGCTATCAAATGCGATAGCCCTGACCCGAACCAATACAAGCGCGCACTTCGGGATCTCAGAGGCCATGCAAGCAGCCGTGCAGTTCTCCGAGTGGCCGCTGCGGGAAAAATGGCGGCGTTGCGATCGCCATTAGCTCGGTTCTCGAGTACGGATCGGTGCCATTTCTTCAGAGCAGGCTATATGGCAGTTTCCCAACTGAGTGGTTCGAATAACGTTGGTGTTATTCTTAAGGTTTTTGATGTCTGTCTTCGCCCTCTTTCGAATTAAAGCGTCAGTTGAAAATAAGCGCCATCACTCTTTTTTTCTTTTTTTTTCAATTATTAAAACAGAAACATAGAGAGAACAGAGAGGTAAGCCAACAAGTACCCTCAACTGGCTACTTGTGTGGTCAGTCAGAACACTTTCATTATCACAGAGTCACACTCACATTCATGGTCATAAGTCACAGTTACAAACATATTCATAGGCCTGTATTTTCAAGAAATACTGAAATGCTCTTCAAGGCATTGCTCTTGACACATGGCGACGGCCAGTGGCCTAAAATTGATGATATGGTCATGTCAGTATAGTATGGTGATTTGGCATGGAATTCTGGAGCTCCGCACGTTGAGTGTTGTAGAGTGGACAGTGGGAAATGATATGTTCAACACTTTCTGGTACATTACATGCACTGCATTTAAGGCTGCATATAAATTCCAATTTGTGTTTGTGCTCCTTTGTGTAGGATACGTTGAGTCTCAGCAGATGAAGAAGGGTGTCTAAGATTTCTTGGGAGGCCTTTTGGCAGAAAGTTCTGTAAAGAGGGTTAATGCGATGAGGAGGCGTGGTAATATGTAAATGTCCAGGTCTCAAGAAAAAAAATTATTGTTTCTAGTGTTGCTAATGCGTTTACGGCAGTCCACTTTTGTGAACGGTGCGTCATCACAAAGCTCTACGTTATGTCCTTATTCTTGTCTTTAGCGCTTTCTATTTTCGGGATGTTTAACGAACTAGGTGAACAAATTATTTTGCTTGAAATTTGAAATAAACCCGTCGTGTTCAAAAATAGGCTGAATATGATCCACAATATCCGTAAATGACAATCGCACGTTTGTGTGTTGAGCCTGATGGCTGCATTTTTTGTTATAAACGGCCCAGTCTGGCAAGCGCTCGGAGAGCAGCCAGCGGACAGCACGTCACGTTCGGCGCAATCGTGACGTAGTTTGTCTCGGGAAGAGCAAAGGTGCGGCGAGGCTGATGTCGCCAGGATGCCCTAGCCGTTCCAGTCACCGAAGCGGTCGAAGCACGCCAGCGATCGGGCCACCGCAACTAACCGCAAAGCTGCTTTTGTGTGAATTTTGAGTGACGGGTTAATCTTCTGTAATCTTGTAGAAGGAGAATAGCGACGTCTGGGACACACAAAAGAGAGTCCCGTTGAGTGGGGAGTTTCCCTCCCCTCTTCTCTTGTGCTGGCCGTAGAGCTGTCGGAATGACGTCAGGTTCAAAGCATGTATAGTTCTAGGCGAGACAGTTATCGTCACTACCTGTCAAGGTTCGTAGACGGGCATTACAAACGAGGCTTTAGCGACATCCACCAGGTGCTTTTTGCTAATCGTTTAATTCATTTTAAAATTCATTTTCGTGCCTTTTTTACACAATAAATTGCTGTGTCCGATGTGATACTGCTCCTTTGAACACGTATAGACCAAAAAATAAGCGCCGAAATTTCGTTGTAGTATCCCTATGAAGGGATACTGAACCGAAATTTCGAGCTCACAAAACAATGCTGTAGCGATAGGCGGGACGCTGCAGAACCCCAAAACACCACTCGTACAGCGATATATCTTACGCATGGACGTATTTTGGAAAATAAATGCGCGATTGAACACGGCCGACGAGACATGTGACGTCACTATTCTCATTCCCTCTCCTCTTTGCTTCGACCCGTTCGAGCAGGTGAACCGAAGCAAGGAGGAGAGAAGCGAGGCCGCTTCCTCTCACTCTCCACTGTTCCAGGAGGAACATGACGTCATAGTCCTCGCTTTATCGCGCCCTTCTTTTCCAACAATACGGTATCCGTTTGAGATATCGATGTATCAGTCAGGTCATGTACTTCATAGCGTCCCGTTCAAGGCTTCTGCGGCCTTATTTCGCGAAATCCAAATTTCGGTTCAATATCTCTTTAAGCGTCCTCCTAGTTTCTTCATTTGACTCGTACTCTTTTCGATTCACGCGCATTTTTCGCTCTGACGATTTCCTATACGTGCACGTGTCCAGCACGCGTGTTACGTTAATGCAAATTTCCGACGCGGTGTATAATATATTCGACCTCGCTCTCCGTACGCTATCGACACACGGTTGAATTAGTATTGTTAGCAAACACCACAAGTTTACTAACTTCTCTTTTCTTCTTTTCTGGTCACGAAGCAGCTAATGGCCAAACGTCGTGACACGCAAACACGTGGGAAGCAACGAAAGCAAGAAACGGGGACGCGAAATATATCGGCTCCGTATTAGCTTTAGACATCGAACGGGTATAGACTGGTTTGTGGCGCCGCATGCATTCTCGCTCTGCTCGCGACCCTTTCGCCGGTAATTAATCGATCGCTCGTTGGAGGAGACGTAGCGTTCGTAACCGCGCTCCATTAGTTCCGACAATGACTAATCATATTCATAACTCGCCGCGCATTCCCGGCTAACGGGCGCCACAACACTATCCGCTGTCGATGCGGCCCGTGCCCCGCGCGTGCGAGGGGAGGCCCTTTCAGGCGCCCAGCGAGGACCGACCCGCCGCGGGGGTCAGCCGACGAGAGGTCAAGCCGTTTCCGGTGAAACATCGCGGCAGCAAATTGACTGGACGCAGCAGCGGCGGAGAGCCCGTCCCCTCGAGAACGAGAATCGAACGCGGGCCGAAGAGATAAAAAACAAAAACGCCAACCGACGATAATAAGATACGAGGTGTACTACTCGGTTCAACCGTGAGCTGACAGTGCGATGGAAGCTGTACGCGCTCGCTGGACGTCCATATTTCACCACGTGATCACGTTCCTCCCGCCCCTATGCACGCTGAGAGAGCGGGGTCAGATGATGAAAGGGAGGCGGTCCACTGGTCCGGCAAGCGCCTATAGCTCCCACCGTACTGTCAGTTTAGAGGCGAGCGGAGTATAGGAGGTATACGAGGCTCTTTCTCAAAACACATACTGCAGCGGCATGCGCGCGCGCGTGGCGTGGGGAGCTTGTTGCTGAAGCGGCCAACGTTGCCGCGGTTAATTGCGCGTCGCGGGCGTTCGACTCGATGTTGGCAAAGACACGCTGACCGCGCTGAATGGATTACCTTTCGGGTATCACCATGAGCGCGAACGGGCGAGGTCTGCGGATGCCCGAACGTAAACATCGGGAGCGTCGTTCGAGACGCGCGGAGCACGGGGTGCTCCTCTTCCTCTCCGCTCGGCGCAACCCCGGGGAATGCACGCCAAGGGTTGTGTCACCCTTTGCCGCCGTACCTTGAGAGGAAAACTCGACGGCGCGGAAGGTTGAGGTTTACCGAGGGGCACTTGTTAAGTTCGTGGCGCTGTACTGCTAAAGCATCGGACACCAGTGCACTGCTGATAGGCGTTTGGAGAATAAGCTATTGCGTAAAGTAGTGAGCGATCTAAATGTTGCCTCAGTGACGAAAACCTGTATAGTTATGCAGTCGCTAATTCAGAAGACGTACTGCGGTTACTATCGTTATATATTTTCATGTTTGGTAGTTAATAAGACGTATCCGGTTCACTTGTTCAGAGACCATCATCGTCGTCTTTGTTTGTTATTGTTTGCTGATGATGGCCATCAAAAGCTATATGCCTTTCCGGTAGTACATCAACAACTTAGACAAATAAGCACATAAAACGTTTTAACAGTATATACAAAAAATACTGAACACAGATATCGTAAATAAATCAAAGTGCAAACTAATCCGCTTTCCACTAAAGAGGGCCTCTTCCTCCTTTCACTACATGTTAGATGACGAGAGTATTTATTAAGTCGTCGAGTACAAATATCCTGGTGTCGTACCAATTTCTGATCTGACATAGCTTAACCACATTAACACCACCTCTTCGGACGGAGCAAGAACCCTTGGCTACATCCGGGGTTGCTTGAGTGCTTCTCCTCCAAAACTCAGGAAGCTTGCCTACGAAACTTTTATTCGACCAAAATTCGAATACGCTGCCGCAGTCTCGAATCCCCACCAAGATTACTTAAATATTCAACTTGAAGCAGTTCAAAACAGAGTTTCCCGCTACATTACCTCTAACTACGATTATACAGCCAGTGTCTCTTCAATCGAAATAAGCCTAAATGTACCTGCTCTGGAAGTGCGTCGCAAAGTAGCACTCCTTTACTTAATCCTTAAGCTTTATCATTGTCATCCCGCCGTTAGAAGCTCATTAATGCTTAATCCCACACGGTCACCTCGTCGCCTCAATAATTCCTGCAATTTTCAATGCATATACCATTCGAGTAACGCCTTTAACAAATCATTCCTACCACTAACAATATAGGACTGGAACGGGCCTCCAGAATCTCTCTGATCACCCACCGACCCTGTGGTTTTTAAAAGCTCTATCATCTCGCATTTTTGCTCTACTGATTAGGTTTCCGGTGTTGCTACTTTTTAAATTAAAACTTTGGTTTGGACTAGTTGGTCCATGGTAGGTGTAAGGTTTAAAAGCGCGAAAAGACAGGGACGATAGAAAATAACACAAACGACAGGGACAAGGCGCTTTGTCCCTGTCGTTTGTGTTATTTTCTATCGTCCTTGTCTGTTTGCGCTTTTAAACCTTTAGTTTTCAGTTTTTGTTAACGGTAGTGGGCGCACTTTCTGTTCTATTGTTGTTTGTGTTTTAAAAGTTCCATTTATAATTTCTTGCGTGGCCCCCACCTTATGTAATACCCTCACCCGAGGGCCTTCAAGGAAAAAAACGATTGAATGAATAAATAAAAATAAATGAAACTTACGGCATCAGAAACTTTTAAAATTTCCAAAAGGCAGAAACGTGTCAATTGCATACGACAGAAAAACGATTAATAAATTTGTCAATCAGGCGATAGGCCGGAGCTTCTTGCGCACACGACCTAAGACAGTCCCCTTGACATTAGAGAACAATAATGCACACAAAAGCTTACGGCGGATACCAGACTTCGGCATGTTTGTATTTGACTACTATTTTGCCAGTTTCAAGATAGATATGTTTTGTTCTTTGTATATACGTCTCTCCTCCCCAACCCCTTGAAATTCCTAAGATAAGCGACAACTGTGGCGAAGGAACACTTCCAGCTCTTTTTTCTTTTCATGTGCTTGTCAAAATGTTATTCAGAAAACGTGGATCGCTCTCAGCAATACGCGGCTTCTCCTGCTTTCATTCTTCAAAATTTTCCCGTCTGCCATAAGAGAATCTGCGTCGTAATGTCTGCTTAGCGATACATCAACATCGCACCTAGACCAACACAGCTACAGAATTCAGTTTTCTGTTGAACAATCCAAGGTTAACGACCATCCTTCGCGGGCATCAAAATGTCTGCCTCAAGAAGATACACAAACGCACACAAAAGGGAAAAGCATCGTTCCCAAGAGCGCTTTAAAAAGCCAGACGAAAAAAAACAGAGAAAAACAATAAACCAGTAATTGACGTGGAGAGGGAGAAAAAAAGTGATTTGGGGCTTGCTGGTCACGTCTGTGGAGCTCGTGTGTTGGGTCCCGAGCTGGAGCCGCCCAAGTACAGATGCCCGCATTGAAACAGAAATAGGATATTGGGTCCGGGGTTATTTCTTCTAGTTCTTCGCAGGAAGCACGCCAGCGAACGGGGAAAACGGTGCGGCCGGAAGGGCACAGCCGAAGCTCGGACAGGGCTTTGCCGAAACCGCTTGCTGTGGTGAAACAGGGAAGTCAACTACTGCCAGCAAGATCAATCAATCAACTTTCGACAGCCTCAACAAAACCAGTAGCTGGACAACCAGATAGGGCTCAGAGCAATCAACAGACAAATTTCAGGCAAAGAGACACTTTCACCGAGTGGACGAGGAAAGAATATCATCGAAAACACTTTGAAAGAAAGCACTGCTATGACTATAGGGTACAAGCGAACGGTAGGCTAGATTCCCCGCGTGCCATCTTGCTCCAGCGCAAACGATGGCACTGTTTTTTTCTTTTCTTCTTTTACTTTGTTTCAGTTAGATATTTGAGTGCGAACTCTGATAGCGAGTCACCGTATCCTGGGAAAGTAGCCCAAGCTCCCCCGTATGGTCGCCATTTTGGTTCATGGAAAGAGCGGTTTTCTCCATGACCTATCCACTTTCGCTGAGGCTGACTTTCGGTGAGGCGATCCAAATTCCCGGTGACAGGTTGCTTTGTAAAGACACTGCTTGAATACCGAGATTTTGGTATTGACACACCGGCGAAACAAACGCACATCTTCGCACCGCCATCACACGTGGCGCCGGTGCTTGGCGGCATTGAAAAATAAGTTTCCTGTCTTGATATACGCAAGAACAACAATATAATTGTAAGAGATCTGTGGAGATAGGCAGGATCGATAAGGTGATTGCATGCACAGTG
>JAZHYW010031061.1:0-12885 GCA_037355805.1 Ixodes ricinus | reverse complement strand
ACTTAAAAAAGGCTAGTCCTTAACTCGAAAACACCATAACAACGGCGACATAAGAAGAATAAAGATTAACGCCATCACAATTATACATATTAACTTCATATTTATTTTTATATCTGAAGATTCTCAAACGAAAAACAAAATATAAATTGTTAGGACAATTTGGCCAAGTTTAGAAATAAATATTAAAATAATGCGCGCTATTGACTTAAGCAGGAAAGTCAGTCTGTGATCATTTTCAGGTATGAATAGGCGTAGTGCCGGAAGCGTTCGAAAAAAGCGCTTTGGTGACTAGACCAATGCGATGGTGATGATCACAGTTTGATGAAATAGATGCTTGGGGACAGCGATAGAGGTTGACTGAATCCTAAGAATATATATTGTATGTATATTGTAGGATGACTTCAGGTTGGTGTAATACGGTGATTATGAAGATGCAGCACTTGTAATCGGTCAACAGCGAGTTCGGCAGGCGTTTGACCAGATTCGAAGAGCGCGGGTAAAGTGAGCGAGATCAGGAGAGCCCTTTTTCATCTTCTTTCAGTACCATTACCTCCCTGGGCACAAAAATGTCCGGTTCAACGGCAGATGTTCGGAGGCGTTACGGCAACCCTTGGTGGTACGGTTTTGAGTCGCTACGTGAACGATTTCGACTGGGAAACCTCGCGGGCGCCTTATCGCCACCGCTAGCTTTGTTACGTGCTCCACGAGTGCTAACTTTGGTGCACTACTACGCTTCTCGCGCACTCAAAGTGTTTCTGAAAAATTGCCGATTTAGTGGTTTTCGATGACGCTGGGCAAGTTTCTAGTTGGAACCATGTGTCTATTTTTATTAATTCAAAAGTTCATTAACGGGTTACAACTAATTAGCCGACTGATCGTTACGATTAGCCTCCTATAATATGCTCCCCCTGGCCGAATATAACTCACCTGCGCAGACCGCATTAATCTAGCCTTTCATGGTGTTTAAGGACAAGTTCTGTTAAGCTTAAAAAAAGCACCCTGTATATTCAATATTATGAGGACGGAGAAGCCACAAACGCCACTGTTACAATGAAATATGTTTACGGTTTCGAGAGTAACACTACCTTTAGCAGGAATCGATTAATCATGGGCTACACAATTTATTGTTATTTTGACTGAGACACGCTTGTTTAGCTATGCACAGTTCGATTATTCCGAGGCCCCTATGATTTCATTACACCGAAACGTCTGATCCTAACCTACGTTGATGAAGAAGTCGGAAGTAGCTGAACTAATAACTAAAATATCGCTTAGTGAATTCAGCAATTCGTTGTCACGATTGTCGAGTTTTTTTGTATCAGTACTGCTGAGTCAAGCATAACGCCTGGCTCGTGTCGCTCCCCCCCCCCTTCACAGACACCGCTCGGTGCCAACAATCCCCGCATCCGCCACGCGAAGTTATGTATCGGAGCTCCCCGGAGAAGGGTGCAGTGCTGCGAGCAGCCATCTCTCGTGTGCACGCGCTGTCACCGCCGGGGCATAAATTCGCCAACTGCAGACTAACCAGCCGTTCTGCAGCAGCTGCGGGAAACAACAGGAGCAATGCCCGGAAGCCTGTCCGAATGGCGAGGCCAAATACTGCGATCATTGTGAACAGAATGGACAGGTGGCTACCGACTCTCCCGTCTTTTCCCGCTCGAGTTCAATGTTCTCAGCACGGGAAACAAAGGGAAGGAGCCAAACAAGCAAAGAATGGCGCGGAGCCGCTCCCGCAAGCGCTGCCAGCGATCCAACAACCGTTGGGCAATGCTAAATTGCGTCCCGGTTCTAAGAGTACTACCGCCCAGCGGCGCAGGTCTAACAATGTTCAGATCTAGGATCCGCCCAACTCCTACGCCGATGTAACGACGAGAGGTCTCAAGGGCGGCCGCAGCCCGAACATACGCCATATGCTTGAGACACTCCAGGTCGAGGAAGACCACCATCAAGCCGATTTCAATAGCACCATCAAACGGCTGGACCAACAACTGAACGAAATCCAGCGTACAATGAAACAAGTCAAGTGCAAACATAATTGACGGCAGAAATGCGGAGCAGGTCGCGTCCGGGCGCTGCACCTTTCAATTAAGGAAGACAAGAGATTGAAACACGAACTCCTCGAGAAAATCAAGCGACGCCAGTACCCTCTCACTGGGTGCTATCGCACGCCATCTGGAAGTACTCCACCCACACGACAGCAGGCAACAAAGAAATTCCAAGTACCTTCGCCCCAACACCAGGCAGCAACCCAGAACTCTAACGAGCCGCCGGTGTGAATACAACTCGTACAGTAGCAGCAGCAGCAGCAAGCGCAGCAAATGTAAGAAGTACTGCAAATGCAGCATCAAATACAAATGCATCAACAACAAACGCTGTAGTTCCTCCGACAAATGATTCAAATGGTCACATAACAGTTCGCTCAGATGATCTGTTCCATTCTTAGACAACATGACTCAGCCTGCACCAACCGCAGAAAATCTCCACCGAACCGCAGCTTGACGCACACCCTGCCTGAGCGTCCCCCGACCTTCTGCAGTGAAACTGCCACTCGCTACGTCAGAGCGCTACGGAGCTTGTTGAGCTATTCCGCTTAAACGGAAGGCCGGCAGCGCTTCTGCTGCAGGAGACGCAGGGAACTAGCCCGGGCATCGCGGGCTTCAACGTATATTTCTAACCAACAATAGAACACGGACTAAGAGTCAGATAAAGTGACATATCTCAGACCATTGAAGCACAATCTGCGCTGTTCGTGTGCAAGGGCGTCCCACAGACCCAAATAGACACGAAGGTTTACTGTAATCCGTTTGAGGAAGTGGTGGCGATCCGCTGCACGCTTGGACGTCACCGTGCCATCCTAACCTTCTACTACGCGAGAACTGAGTCAAGCAGTTCCAGGCACGGCCACGATGTCCGAGACGGCCTCCAACGGCTGACGGTCTGTCTGGTAGCGCTACACCCGTGCCCGCCTGCTCGTGGCGGGCGATTTTAACGCGCACCACCCCGACGGGCGTACTAGACGGCAAACACCATGGGGCGCGGCTCCAAGAGGCAGCGGAGTTGACGCACTTCCCTCTTACCAACGACGTCGACTACCTAACGCGCCACGGACTGCACGAGTGCCAACTGGACACCACCTCTGAAATGACCTGGAGCGGACTCCCGCCTGGTGGCCAACTGGTGGTGCGGACCGGACCCTATTGGGTCCTACCAGTATCCCTGATGGGTGGAGTTGTCAGCGAGCGTGTGGCAGGGCGTAGGCGCTCAACTCTGGCTATCGACTGGGCCGTCTTCCGGAAGACGGTGGCCACGTGCGAAGATGCGGTTCCCGTTACCGCAAGATTACTGAGAATATCGCAAGCCGCCACGCGACCTGGAGGTGTACGACCAAGACGCGGTTCCGGTCAAATATTCGACCAACCTGTGAAAGCACGCGAGCGGCTCCACAAGATATATCTTAACAACGGCAAACTATTCAGGTACAGGGTGCATCTGCACAACAAGACAACACAGGTACGTAGATATGCCAAACGCCTGGCTCGTTTGAGGTGCCTTGACAACTGCATGACGTTCGATGAAAGAAACTCGCACCCACAAGCTATGGCGCTCCTACAGAGCCTTGACCGGGCAAGACCAAGGCGCCCAACACTGCTTGCAACATCCACCCAGCCACCGACCAGACTCCGGAGCAGTTCGAGGAGGCAGCCGCCAAGACGTTTTGTCCACAACCTCAAAACAATCCGCACCTGTTCCTCTAGAAGTTGCAACTGCCAAGCGACAAAGAAATAGACGATTCAACAATCCACGATTCAAGAATTGACACTTGTTTGGAGCCCTGTAAACAAGCGCAGGCGCAAGGACGACATCACGTGGCGCATGCTCGGCAACCTGGGAGAGCAGGAGATACGGAAGCTCTTGAAAGAACTTAACAACGTTTGGGCGTCAGAACTACCGGCCAACTGGAAACATTCAGTGATGTACCCTATCCTGAAAGCAGGGAATAGGGCGGATCAAACAGAGAACCTCCGATTCATCTCGCGTATGTCTACGCTATGCGAGCTACTCGAGCGGATGGTCTTTACGCGACTCACACATATTTTGTAAGACGCCAAGGACGATCCTCACTACAACGCTGCGCGTATTGGTTTTCGCCCCGGACTGTGCTGCCCCGACATCCTACACGTCCCTCGAAACTTTGTGGATCAGAGAAGCCGAGAAACTAACAAGGTGGCCGACTTCTGGTGTCAGTGTGTCTTCAGAAAGCTTTTGACACTGTTGAGCATTCGGAGGTGATCGAAGCACTCGAAGAGAGCGGTGCTGGCACCCGCATCATCAATCTCGTCAAAAGTTTCCCCAACAATCGGGCCTTTGGGATCAGCTCCGGCACCCAGCAATCCTGTACTTTCCAGAATTTCCGCGGAGTACCTCAAAGACCCATCATTTCGCTGCCCCTTTTTAGCTTGGTCTTGATAAAAATAGCCAGAGTGCTGCGTGCCGTCCCACGCTTTCATCACACATCTAATGCGGACGACATCACCCTTTGGGTGGACCCCCGTAATACGAAACTCGACACGAAAGAAACGGTGATCACCATGCAGACGGCCTTAGATGCCATTGACCAGTGCCTGCAAACAGCGGGCATGCAACTTTCCCCAGTGTAGACAGCATTCCTGCACCGTCGGCGGTCTTGAGCACAACAGAGCTCAAATACACCTGACCGTGACCGGCCAGCCCATTCAGCGCTGCCACGACCATTGTATTTGCATACTGGGGCTCCTACTGCACAAACGAGGAGGCGCGCAAAAGTGGATCAAGGAACTCAAACCCAAATGGCGGCAGCAGCTGCACCTCATTAAGAGAATGCGGAACCGCCTCGGCTGCGCGAGCAGGCGCATCGTGCGCTTGCTCCCTTAGGCAGTACTGACCTCAAAAGCCTACTTTGGGTCCTAGTGTTTCACCCTGAACAAGGTGCAGCACAAGCAGCTGGAAACATGGCATCGTGAATGTCTGCGTTCAATCACGGGTCTTCCAAGACACACTACGATGAAAGAGTTGTATCGGTACTCTAACCTTCCCACTCTACAAGCCATCATCGAGGCCCATGTTGCCGGCCATCAGCGGCGCCGGACATCGACTAGAGCCGGTAAACGTCTCCTGGAATAAGCGGGTTGGGGGCCACCCGTAGGAGAGGCCCTGCCTCCGACGAGCATACCACCATGGGAGGACATGATGGTTTAAGACACCAAGCGGGTCACTCGTAAACAACAACGCGAAGACCATTCGGAAGAAAGCTGCAGTCGCTGCACGGGCAGAACCTCATGGAGAACGCTGGTCTTTATGGACGTCTACGTGGATGCCAAGAGACGAAGCGTGCGCCACTAATCGCCTACGCGACAGGCCAGGACCGATATGCTCGGACTCTTCAATACGACAGCGAACCTAGCGCGAGCCACCTCAAACTCGACGCAATACACCTTGCACTATCTCGAATAAGAGAGACATTCGAGCAAGTGGACGTACCTATCACGTGTAACCATCTTCACAGACTGCAGTGAAGCCCTTGCCCATCTGGAGAAATCTCCTCGCCAAAGTGACTGCTCTGCCAGCCAATCAATCGCCTGTGCTCGTATTTGAAAACCACCAAAGGTATCGAGGTGAGAGTGGACTGGGTCCCGGGACGTGCTGGCGGCATCGGTAACAAGGCCGCTCACGCGTGGCCTAGCGAGCACAGGCAAGACGCTTCCAACCCAGGGATCTCGTCCCCTTCGCGCCGCCGGACCGAGACCCCCTCGAAGAGAAAGCTGCGGCCCGACTAGAGGATCAGCGTCGGCTGCGACACCTAACACCCTACAACGCTGCGCCATTATCCAAGCGTTCAGCCAGAGGAGCACGTGTGCTAATACACAAGGCTGGCACAGGATTTTGCTCTTACCGAGGACATACTCATTCGGTGGCGGAGCTAGAGACCACGGAGGGGCCGCACACACGGCCAAGTGCCATCGGAAGGGTTGGAGCCCGCTGCACTTGTCGCTCGGCGCTACGTCTACCGACGGCATAAGCCCGACGATCCGGTACGCTCCTTTGGGAACGTGCCGGCTTGCGAGATAAATGAGCCGAACAACATGGGGTCTCACATCCACACTTTACAGGCCTGGATTACACCGGTTAACGAGGCACGGTGCCAGGGAGACGCTTCTCTCCCTATGGGAGTTCACGCGATCGACAGCAGTGCACCGTCGAACGTAAACTTTTGCTTCCTATGTTCCGCTTCCCCAATAAGGCCACGGCATCACCCTTATAAAAATAAAGTTAATCATCATCATCATCCTTACGTACAAAATAAAGGAAAAGTATTTGCCTGAAGAAGAAAGATTGCTATAGTTATAAGTTCGATTGGTGGAGTGCTGTTATGGAAAAGTAAATGCAAAACATATATCGGTAGGACTCTTTAAGGTTTTATAGTTGGAGAGCAACTGAACCGAATTAATTGATTAGTAAATTAAAGGAAGACAAATGATTGAAGCTTTATTTTATTTTGATAGTTATCTTTGACAACCGTAAGAGAGAACCGAAAGTGACTCGAAAGTAGAAGTTAAAGGAATAGTTCAAATTACAGTGGTATGAGGTTGCCTAGGGTGAACTGGGAGAAATCTGGCCTTTGAAACACTTCACCTGAATTCAGGACCCCGCTTCTGTTTCTTTCCCTACCATGTGACCAGGCACCTGCATGGTATCCCATCAAGTTCCTGCCCCGTTCACATCTTGCATTGATAGATCCTGGCACTCTTTTATGGTTTTAATTTTTCTTCAATCGAAATTCTGAATAAAATGTATGGACGGTACGACCTACATTGTATACTTTAATATTTACCTTAATGTAATATTGAAATAACATTTTCCACAGTAAATGTGGCTTATCCACTGCAGCTTTCTTTTCAGATGTATTTATAGTGTTCTACTGAACACTCTAAATACGTCTGAAAAGAAACTGCATGCCCGCTAAAATGAGTGCAAAAAAGGCTGCCGAAAATATTACAGCCCTCAGGTAAAATCAGATTTCGCAATTAAAATAGCCAGATGATAAGGTTGGGAGCCCATATTGGATAGGCCGATAAATAAAATTGAATGCCAATATTAGTTGTAGAACCCAAGCAACAGTGCTCCAATGATGGCGTTGGTATTGTTTAAATTGTGGTCCAAAGTTGGCTTAAATGTTGACTAAGTGGCGGTCCAGCGATGACTTGAAAAATTAGCCGAAGACACTTAAGACGGCGTACGTGTAGGAATACGAAATCGCTATAGTCCAGCGGGTGAAATGTTTTCGAGCAATCTTTCTACACGTATTAAAGTTGGTCGTGCTGGTATTGTGGTGTGTGTGTGTGTGTGTGTGTGTGTGTGTGTGTGTGTGTGTGTGTGTGTGTGTGTGTGTGTGTGTGTGTGTGTGTGTGTGTGTGTGTGTGTGTGTGTGTGTGTGTGTGTGTGTGTGTGTGTGTGTGTGTGTGTGTGTGTGCGTGCGTGCGTGCGTGCGTGCGTGCGTGCGTGTGTGCGTGCGTGCGCGTGTGTGTGTGTGTGTGTGTGTGTTTCGAGTAATGCTTCACACATATTAGTGTCTTCTACCGGTATTGTATTGGGTGTGTGTGTGTGCGTCAGTCTTTTGCTTGAGCTGTCGTCCGCTGGTGACATCACACTCCCCCACTGCGCAGGTGCGACGCCCTTGCCGGCTCCACAGCTTCCATGAAGAAACATGTGCGTTGCTGTGCTTTTCTTTGTGTTTTATTGCTTTGGCGCGTCCGCTTTGACTTTGAGCGCCCCGCCGGCTACCGTGATGAAGCATCCGCTTTGCTGTGATTTTCTTAGTGCTTTATTTCTTATTACGGTCTTGATGACGTATTTTTTTATCTTTGGGCGCAACGCCACCGGCTTTTCGAGTAATGGGGCAAGTAATGTTTTCGCCTCAATAATGGTCAAATGTTGGTTTAAATATTGGTTTAATTTTGGTCCAACATTGGCATTAGTGGATGGTCCGAAATTGGATTGGGTAGTGCTTTCGAGAAAACCAACTTTAGGCCAATATCGGAGCCAATTTTTGCTAGTGGAGGGCCGATGTTGGTCCAACAATTGTGTGGTGCTTGGGCACATATTCGTCTTAATACTTTTTGCTGTATTTCTACAGGTGTTCTATTTTAAGCAGAAACATCAATACCTTACTTTAATCGCCCTGCAATTGTATTGGTAGAACTGCGTCAACTTATTATAGAATAATTAAATGCAAAAATATTGTAGATGATGTCGCCGGGCTATAAGCAAACTGTGAAGAGAGCGTTGAAGGCACAATATTGTTGTTGATTTCTTGGGCCCTAATATGAATGTTTATTTTATGCTGACAAATAGTATTTTATTTACCACTTTCATAATGCTTCCCACTGCTTTAAATATATGCACTAATTGTAGCCCGCATACATTATACCTAAAATGTTCTCACACTTAAAATCTTTTAAAAACGTATTGTCCTTTAACAGAACTGCTCAAAGTGCCTGAATATTGTCGCAAATTGAAAAGGATCGACAAGAGACTAACTGAAAATAAAGGTTTAATAGGCGAACTTGTGCATGAAACGAAGGAGAGAACAAGAGTCGAGGAAGCAGTAACAAACTTCGAGGTGTCGGCGAGATAGCTGGCTAGCGCGAGAATCAGAAGTGACCCTGCAAGGTCATGCCATGTTCCTAATTTATAACAATCCGTATCTCGAACATTCGGCCTAAACGTTCGAGCTCGAACTAGGGCGAGACTAACTCGGCAAGAATATGTCACGATCTTTATATATTTTACACTTTCTCTATTGCTTTGGGCTAGAATTGAACGTCGACATTTAGTGCAAGAGTAAACGCGAATCCTCTAGAATTATGGAGAAGCGTTCCCTGTCGGCCATGCACGCTGGAATATTCAGGTGCTTTTCCTAACTATACTTTCAACACGGACACCACTGTTAGCTGTCGTTATTTATTGTAATCCCAACTGACCTAAACCAAAATACAACTGATGCAAAATTACCGCATCCATAAATCTGAAATTTAAACGCCACTGTTACAATGAAATATTTTTACAGTTTAAGAGTACCCTTTACTTTGGGAATTGACTTATCACATGCGACACAATTTATTATGACGTTGTCTGAGACACGGTGCTTTTACCTATCCAAGCTCTTCCGAGGCCCTTGTTTCATACACTGACACGTCTGATATAACTTGCGTTGTGAAAGAAGTCGGAAGGAGCGAAACTCATATCTAAATTTTCGTTTAGTGAACTCAGCAAACGTTTGTCACGATTCTCGAGTTTTGTTTATCAATACTGCCATGTTCCAAGTTTTTAGCTTGGCAAGAATTCTCATCCTTAAATGTTTTGTGTCATTCTAAAGTAAAACGAAAAGAAATTATTATTTTTGTTGACCAACCTTAACAAAAAAATAACGATTACTTCAATCAATAATTTTGCATTGTTACAGCAGCTGATCATAACAGCGTTGTTATTATCGACACAATGCGGAAAGCAAGTCGTCTCCTTCCGGAGAAGTTGCGGTGACGTCAGAATGATGCCGAGTTCTGATTGGTTTTCATTGGAAGGATAGTAGGTAGACCAAATTGCTATATGCCTTGAAGTCTACCCAATTATTTTAAATTTAAATCAGCTAATAAGAGGTCGCCGCTCTGCCATCGGCGCAACCGCTGTGCAAAAGCAGACGAACCTACACTCCACATTAACACGAAACCAGTAGTCTTCCGGCATGCTTCCTGTATCTCGTACTGCCACGTACGAGCGCATTATACTGTTTCATGCTTTCTTGCATGATCTTATGACTCATGTCTTCCATAATGTAAAAAATACGATGGCAGAGGCACTTCTATGGTGGTTCGGACTGTGCAACAGCTGCGGGTAACAATAATCAAAAAGTTTTCTATTGTGTAAATGTTCGCCTGCAAGCGTGCACAGGCAATGGAATTTCGAGGTCAAATGAAAATTCTGTAGGAATAAAGTACTTCTTGTTTGTCTAATTTGTTTAAAATAATTATGTGCTTAATATTTATAAGGCATGGTGAGCAAAACATTATTTACAAAAACAGTATTCTCTCCCACTGGCAGACACAACCTGCAGGAGAGTGGTATATTTTGGTTTAACGTAGATGGATTTAAAATTAGACACGTCACACGTTGACGGGGGTCTTTGGTGGCGACTTCAGTCGAGTCCGTGAATGAACTGCATCCACGCTTAAACTGCCTCATTGCGTCTATCTTAATAAAGTTGTCTTTTTTGAAGTTTCTTGGGGATGCCATACTTATAAAACGGAAGAGAGTACGCTTTACGTTTTGTGTCATGTTTTGAGTGACCCGAGTTTGAAAGAGAGCTTTGTCTTTTTCGGCCCATCAGCGAAATGTGGCCTGGCAAATGAGAGATTTAACATGTGATGGGTTTTCTTGGTTCACTACTAGTAGCCGTTTGCTTGATGTTTGTATCCTCAGTTTGCGTGTTTTTTACATTTGCTAAATTAGGTTTCGACTTTCTTTTCCAAGCTTTCGGTTCGCTACATCCGTTCTTCGGGGTTTCTTCTACAGAAAGCTTATACCGATGGCTTAGCTGGTGTAGCAATTCGTATCCGACGGCATGCTCCATGGCTTTCTCAGCAGTCGTCACATACGATTATTGTTCAACTCAATCCATTACAAATAGCGGAATACACAGGGAAAACTGTTATAGAAGAACATTTTTATCAATTTATCGTGGTCTCCAAAAATTTCGGTGCTATTCAGCCATTCCCCGCCGTTGGCCCGCAACGTGTAAGCGAAATCAGCATAGGAGTGGCTTGCCTGGTCTTTTTTTTCATTCCTGAACTTCTGGTGGAAGGCCTCCAAGGACAATGTATGTCTTTTAAGTTGGCTTGTCTTTACAAATACATAGTCAGAAAATTGCTCATTTGCGAGTCTAGCCATAACTTCTGCAACTGGCAAGGCAACAGTGAAGAAGTCGAAATGGCAATGACTCTTTTGGAAAGGACAAGTATTGACAGGCTCGCTCAAAATTAACAAGAAACAATCCGATCTTGTTTTCAGTCCTAAATGGCAGCATTGACTCGTTAACTGAAAAGTTTCCCTTCCACTGCAAGACAGGCTACGGATGCGGTAAGGCACCCGCGCAATTTTTCTGTCTCTTATGAGAGCCCTAGCCTTGTACCCAAGGCCCGAGTTGTAACGTTATCGCACCACTACGCTTCTCACGCGCTCAAAGTTTTTCTGAATATCACTAATACCTCTGCAAGCTGGCAGTACGCCGCGCGTCTATATTCTCTTCGAGAAGTTGTACTTTAGCGCCAGGTATGACTTCCAAAGACAACCATGGCTACTTGTACCCGCGCCCTTTGCAGAGGTAACTTATTCGTGCGCACTACGATGACCCTACCGTTGGCCACTTCGTATTTTCCAAAACATAGTGCTGAATTCGCACGAAATAGCTGTGAACCGGCATGTAGCTCACAATTTGCACGATGTGTTAAAAACATGGACTGTGTGCCATACAAAATGAAACCTAGACCGAAACCTGCAGGAACCTAAAGTCCTATTCAATCTCCCAACTACCAATTTCTTCGTATTGTTATTGACTTTATCAGTCCTTTCCGAGCTTCTTGAACTTATAACCACTGAATAATTCTAGCTGTTGATTATTTCACGCGCTACAATAGCAAAAAAAGGCGTAGAAGCTGCTCGCTCTCGAAGTCGCTAACTTTTTCTTCATTTGATCTGCTCCGTCACAGTGCCCTCAACATATCATCACCGATCGCTGAAGCTTTTGATAACACAAAGTCTTTCAAGAACATCAACGTATCACCGACTGTTCACGTTCACAAGTTCACAAGTGCGTATCATCCACAAACAAATGGCCTCACTGGAAAGTTTAAATCGCACAGCAACATGATCACAGTGTATATCGCAGATGACCACAAAACTGTTACTCAGTTCTTCCATATATAAAGTACGCTTAAAAACTCAGCCGCCAAGCCACGGCAGGATTCTCCTCTTCGTTGCCTATACGCAGGATAAATCAATGGCACCTTAGATACAATTTGCCTACGCTGACGACGCTTCATTTGATGATCACAGCCATGATGTGCCTTCTACCGTGCAGAAGAAACACGGCAAGATTCCAGAATCCACACGCTTCAGTCGGAGCAACACCAAATGCTTCACATTGTGCGAGACTCATACCGATGTCTTCTACAAAAGTTGGTGACGAAGTACTTTTGACAACTAGGCGTTTTGGTTGGAAGCTCCAAAACCAGAAACAACTTATAGGCCCACACAAGGCCCTGCGAGGCCTTTCGTCCACAAACCATACAAGGTTGTACCAGTCGCTATACCTCGTGACCAATGGTCCAAGCCAACCGACATCGTTCACGCAGCCTGACCTGGCCGTACTACCAACGATCGCAGTAACTCCTCCAAGATCTAACGAGTGGACCGCCCTTATTCTGCCCGGGAAGATAGTGTTTCGAAACAAGACGAAGTGGGGCCTCTGATATCTCTCGTCTAACTCACGCTCTTCAAATCTGGTTACCGCCTATCGAACTGGCTGTTGACTGATCACCAGTGCTCCATCCTCATAGTCAGCCCATTACACCAAATCAATTATGGCGTGCGTTATATGTAGGTGTTTTTTTTAAGCTTAACAGAATTTTTTAAAAACAAACCGTGAAAGCTAGGTTATTGCGGTCTGCGCAGGTGAAAGCAGGCGTCAATGGGACATAGTGTAGGGGACTAACGTAACGATCAGTCTGCTACTAGTTAAAATTTGTTAATTAACTTTTTAATTACGTGAGCACGTAACTGAACGTAGTGCTTACG
>JAZHYW010031059.1:0-26575 GCA_037355805.1 Ixodes ricinus | reverse complement strand
CAGTGAAAGTCACGTGAAGGTCACGACTCTTCACGTGACCCTCACTTCACGAGCCCTTCACGAGTGACATCACGAGGGGGAGGCAGGGAGGAGAAGGATGAGGGGAGGGAGGAGGAGAGGAAAATGAGAGGAGGGAGGGAGGATGGAGAAGGGGAGAGGGAGGAGGAGGGGAGAAGGAAAGGAGGGAGGAGAGGAGGGGACAAGGGGCATACCCACCTTTTCCGTACCCTCCCCTCCTCCTCCTCAAGAGCTGCGTTCTGATTCGCCCTTACAGGGAGTTGTAAACGTCTTTCATTTTTTCCTCCCAAGCTTCAATGCTGCGAACTAAAGTGTTGTTGTTTTTGTCATCGGCTAAGCACGGTGGAGACGCTCACTTTCAGCTAACTAATGTTTTAAATTTGCATATTTTATACAAACCTTAATTGAGAGTTTTAAAAATTCCTTGTCCCCCTTCCTTGGAGAACAACCAATGGCACCATTGCTGTCCTTATTTCCTCCTTGAGATATACTTACAAGTTTTCTATTCCGATTGTTTCATCTTTTAAAAAAATCAAGGGCATTCCTGCACCCATTTGCTTTTATACACATCCTGGGCTTAACGCTTAATGAAATCAGCAGCAGCACCACGTTTATTATTTTGGTAATTACAGTGAAGTGAATGCACCCAGCATATAAAGTGTGGATGACTATGAGTCCTTACAGAGTTTATGCTAAAAGAAATGTTGCATCCTAAAGAGGCATACAATTTAAAAGCCGTACTCGAATTCAGTCCAAAAAAAGCACAAAAAATAATTTTAGACAATAAAAAAACTAAAAAAACAGGCAAGCTTTTGGTGGAAATCGTGTTGTCAAATTATCTTTATTGAGGAGTCATTTTGCTAATATCGTGCATTTAAACTGACAAATCACTTGATTGAAAGCTAGCGCTACAATTACAGCCATTTGAGACATTGTACAGATGTGGATGTTATGTGATGACCATGACGATAATATAATTAGAAAAGGAGATGTGGTATTCATATTTAAAAAAGCGCAAAAAAGACGGGACAAAAGACAAAGAAGCGCACAGGACAAGCGCTAATGTGGTATTTTTTATATCTGACCTGCGAGTAAAGAAAACATTTTTTGCGGTCAAGTTATAATTACTGTCAATAAAATACAACCCAGCCTAGGATCACAGCCAGTAGCTACATGACATTTTGTCCTGGCCATAAGCCGTCTAGAATAATTAACACTCGTAGTACTCAGCATCAACAATCAGCAAAACATGTTTTATTAAAAAAAAAAAGCGGCGTCTACATGTACGCGAAATAGTGAAACATTTAGCACAAGTTATTTTTTTCTCTCTCGATCACAACACTGCACCGTAACAAAGGCTAGACTCGCTCGAATATGGGATCCTTGGGACCCGATTTGTTGAGCAGACACAGGAGCGTCCTTTGTTTAGGACAACGTAAAGAGGTATGTTCGTTCTTTCAATTTTGCATCTCGACAGGTGACGCGGACGACACGCAGAAAGGAATTCAGGTGCGGGGTAAAAAGAAAGGCGGATTATCGAATTATCGTTGGCGCCGAGGCCCGCCAGTGGTATTCGTACAGGGGACGAAACAGAGACTTGCAAAGAAAATCAAAACACGATACAAAATACACGATTCGCCATGAAAAGACCTGATAAATGGTTCGAACAGGCCACCGCGCTCGCCCAAACCTTTTTACCCTGTTTTAACAGGATCCCTATTTCTCAAGTTGTTTTTCTCTTGGATATGGATGGGTACTTAGACCTCTTTTGGTCGCGTGAGTTGTGCCACTGGTGAAAGAACGATAAAGCAACCACCGCGCCGCGTCCGAAAGCCAGCAATCATGTTGTACCGCTATGGCGCGCGTGATGTGAACAAACCGGGCATCCTCCCATTCCGGGTATCATGTGACATTCACGTGCTGCCCGATGGCGCCCCCAGCGTGATTCTCGCCACGAATAAGCAGTCTATCGACAGCAAAATAATAAATACCCGCTCAGTTACGTGTACCCCTTGACCGAGAACTGTGCATTGTCTCACGCATTCCCCAAGCATTTCTGATGCTTCCAAACTCGAACCAGGTGGACACTGTCATGAAATCCATGAGAGGCCACGAGCCCCACGAAATCTTCGGGCATCTTGGCTGGGTTTTTGTCACGAAACTTGTCACTGTGCACCGGCCGCAGTCCAGTCTTTTGTGCCACGATGCCCACAAAGACGTCGTCGAAACGATACTGCCGCGTGTACCGGGCCACCTGGTAGAGCTCCGTGAGCGCAGGCATCGAAACCAAGTACAAACATCCGACCGCGAACGGAGGGTACCGGCTGTAGGGGTATTCGGACAAGGACACGTACCACTTGCTCCAGTGGGCCCTGTACGGTGGGTCGTCGTCGTAGACATAGCCCACCAGGTGCCGGCCTCTCGGGTTCATTGAGTCTCGGACGAACTGGGCGAGATTCTTCACGGATACGTAAGTGTCGTCGTCCACAAAAAGATCCACTGGACGTCGGAACAGTGCTCCAGCACCCAACGGAAGGAAAGCATCGTCTTGATGGTGTTGTTGTAGTAGGTGTCGATAAAGTCCGCCTGCACGAGGTCACCGTGAAGGGCATGCTCGACGTCCAAGGCTCTCTGTGCGGTGTCGTCGTTGGCTTTCACACCAACCATAAACACACGTCGGAGGTCCACGTCTTCGAAGCGGCCTTCTTGTCCCCAGGTCCGGCGGATCGTGTCTCGACGTGACTGGTGGGCTACGGCAGACTTGACGACAATCAGCACGGACGTCCGGTTTCCTGGAACGCGACACTTGAGTTCGTTGCTGATCTTGAAGACGTACCGCTCGTAGCGATTCTGAACTCTGTAGGTCACGGGTTCTCTGCCCGTTTCGAGCAATCGCAGGAGGTGTTTGGCATCGATTTCTGGGGGATACGAGTAGTCCGAGTAGGGCGTCTCTTGCAAGCGTTCGAAGACGCCGGATTTGTCTAGGAGTGTCAACAGGAGAAAACTTGTGAGCCATACTAATACGGTCTGTCGGGGGATGACGGTCTTCCAATAAGCCATTCAGAACGCTTAGTTAATTGATCCCAGGTGTCTTTTTGCTCTGGAAATAGCGAAAACATGAAACCAAATCAACATCTTGATGATTTATGTGTGTCATTTTCGCGTAGGTTGCAGGGACTTACGTCGAGGTACGAACGCCAATCACGGTACACATACATTGTTATCCGTGTTTTGTACGCCCCGGGTGAAAAGCACTTTAGTGGGGTCGGAACAGGGTGGCCGAAAAGAGGGGACCATCGCTTCCCAGATATTTTGGACCCTTCCAGTAAAGGTGGATCGGGGGAGAGAAATCCTCCCCCATCCCCGAAACAGTTCAGATGCTCTGATTCAATTCATGGAGTAACTTGGCTCACGTCGTGGGGAACTCGACAAGGAACACGTATATCAACGTAAAGTAAGTCAAACACGACCGTGAGCAGCGTTTGATCTAGTGGGGGAGGGGGGGCGAGTTATATGAATTTTCTTTATTATAAACAACGGAGCTAGCATTACCTGTGGCTGCTGCGACATTAATTTATTTTGAAAGTGAAGCTGGGTCGTGAAATTCTTTTGTGAAAAAATCTAAGGATGAACTTGTCCTAATAAGGAGCTAACTATAAAAACGTGGAAGGAACAACAATAGAGACAGACAGGAAGGTTAATTAGCCTTTGTAATAAAAGCTTCCACGTAATGGTCCCATTGGGAGTTCTGACCACATCGAGGTTGTCTTACTTTTGCTGAAGCTCGCTTAATCCCACCTTTGTTCAACTATTTTTGTGTCCCATTGTGTTTAACTTTTATATTGTCTCTTTCGCGTTTGTTCAGTTATTAATTATTTTTATTCACGTACTTCATTGTCCTATCGGACATTTGTGCATGGACTGCTCCATATTCTTCTTTTTTCGTAGGCAGTTAGAGTTTAATATTTTCGTTATTTATGCCAAATTTGTCTCCATGTATTTTCTGACATCGTAGTGTCTTTAGTCGAGCTTCGCGCTTTGGTTTTTGCAGTGTTCCATGCGAGAGATCGTTACAATCCTCTCGTTTCTGCGGACATTTAATTTTCGGACGTTTAATTTAATTCCTCTTTTTATTGTAATAGACTGGAAGACTTTACGCCGCGTCCTCTCCAGAACTTTCTTCGCTTTTGTCCGTGTCTTTTGGCTTATGCGGAGTGAAAGTTCGTCAGCTTCTCTGCTTCTTGCACAGCAGTTGCGATGGTGCCAGAACGCAGAGCTCTTATTGGCTGATTGAAATAAAATAGTGGGTAGATATAAAGGCATCTAGCATTGAGGTCTACCCACTACCCTTTCAATCAAAGCCAATCAGAGCTCGGCGTCGTTCTGACGTCCTCACAACTCCTTCGCACGGAGCAGACAACTTGCTCTCCGCATTATCCAGTGTCGAGTAACCAACTAGCCTAACTTACCATCTTAACTATGCGCTTATTAGAATGTTCTAATAGGGCACCCCAACAGTAAGGAAAATGTTCTAATCACTTGTGAATATACACCCCTTTTCTTTGCAAACGCCACCAGGCGGTGCCTCAGTCGTTGACGTCCCAGATAACTTTCAGTTCATAGAAAGACTCTACGAAGCCAACCTTAACACCGCTGCTTGAAACGTCGATGAAACATTTAACCAACAATTCTCCAGGTGAATGCAAAAAGAACCAAGAAGCGCGAGATCTGGTCTAATGTTTTTTTTTAATGCGAATAGCATTCTTTGGATACTTCACGCACTTTTCGTCTATGTATCTATCTATCTATCTGTCTATCTAACCTCTTACGCCGCGGGTCGATAAATAAATAAAAAAGACCGGCGCCGGCTGGGATTCGAACCGTTGACCCTTTGATCAGCGGGCAGACGCGCTAACCACAGAGCTATGAAGGCTTTTTTTTTCCTTATTTACAGAGCTATGAAGGCAGTCATTCAACGCACTCTAAACGGTTGTTTATATCTTTACCATAGGACGCGCTTTACAGCGCTGTCACAGCTACCGGTGCGCGCGCGTTCCATGCACGAGGGCTCATTCCGCTCTCGTGAGGCTGGAGCACGGCCGCTAGCTCACCCTCTCCGCGCTCGGGAGAGGGTGATGTAGCGGCCGTGCTCAGCCTCACGGAGCGGAATAACCCTCGTGCATGGGCGCCGCGCAGCTGTGACAGCGCTGTAAGCGCGTCCTATGGTAAAGATATAAACAACCGTTTAAAGTACCGTTGGTTGAGACTAGCTGAGACGCCAGAAAGTCTGGTCGGTACCATTTTGAGTGTTTGTGCGTATGGCGCGTGCTTTGCTCGCCTTCCTAAGTGACACAAACGCACGTGCTGGGCTGCGGAGATCGTGCGCAGGGCTGTGAAAGTGTCAACAAATTTAGAATCGCCTCAAGAGTGGGCTGGCGTATCTAGAGTGTGCCGGCCACCTGACGAACGCGCATAACTCCGCACCGTTTGATGCTATTCGCATTAACGTAGATAATCATTCCCAAAGGATGGGTTCTGCTGATTTTTTTTTTTGTTTTTGTTTATAAATATTCTTGTAAACCAACTTGATCCTCAAGGCGTCAAAGAGCAACCCCACTTCCTTTCTGTTTCTGAAAAAAAAACAAAAAAACGCAGTCCTTTTTAGCATTACGTAAGAAGACCACGCGTCAAATATTATGACCTAGTTCTGTCTACATGTTTCTTAAACGGTCCGGCAAACTTTGCAACACGCCAAATTGCCGAAATCGACTGACTCGAGCGGCCGGGTTGAAGCGCAACCAACAGCGCAGTCAAGGCTGCGGCGTGGGTGTAGCCAACATTGAGCTAAACGTCATCACTATTGCTTCTTTTTGCATTTTTTGTTTACTTCTCTTGGCTAGCGCAATTGGTGACGTCAGCAACGTTTCCTCTCGGCGCTCAGCGGTGTCCACGTGATTGGCGTAACGCGCCTGCACAGCACGCTTTCTGGGAGCCGTCCGGCCATCCCGCCGTGGTCCTGCCACTAGAGTTATTATACTGTACGCTAGAGTTTCGACTGGCGCTAGTGTCTATGCGACATCCGGGAGGCAAATTGAAGCAGACAGCAACCATTTGCGGTGCTCCTCTGCATTCTTAGGGGAAAACGCGCGTGCATTTTGTCTCTTCGCCCGAAAATCACATAGACAACTTTTGTTATTTGGGCTGTACCGAATAGTATGTACCTTTATTAACATTTTAAACGTGTAATTGTTTTAGTTACAGCATTTTTCATTACCACTGAACGATGTCAAACTTCGCTATGTTTCTGGCCCAAACTTCTGTTCCATAGCAGAATATGTAAAAACAAGCGACACTTCTAAGCAAAACTACAATCGAAAGGAATTGAGTGTGTGTTCAAGCTTCGCCAGCATTCCGGTGGTGCTTGCATATTGCTTATATACTCGTACTGTCATTATATGAAAATGACCCCGTCGTGCATCTTTACGAGCGGTTAAAAACTGAAAAGACGTTTACAAATCTCTGTAATGCGAAATTAGAGCGCAGCTTTTGAAGAGGAGGAGGGGACGGAGGGAGGGAATGCCCCTCGTCCTCCGTACCCTCTCCTCATTTCCTTCTCCTGCTCCTCCATCCCCTGCTCTCCCCTTCTCTTTCAATTCAGTTTCCCCGCCAAATTTAGCGGGGAAAATGACGTCACATGACTTGGTGTCAGATTACCTATGAACACATTCAGTTTCTCCGCTAGATTTAGCGGGAAAATTGACGTCAAATGACCTCAACACCAATTAAATTCCGCGCTAAATTTAGCGGGGAATCGAATTGATGTTGAGGTCACGTGACGTCAATTTTTCCGCTAAGTTTAACAAGGAAATTCAGTTTCTCCGCTATATTTAGTGGGCAAATTCAGTTTCTCCGCCAATTTTACCGCTAAATTTAGCAGAGAAACTGAATTTGTCCGTTAAATCTAGCTAAGAAACTGAATTTCCCCGATAAATTTAGCGGGGAATTCAATTACTGCTGAGGTCACGTGACGTCAGTTTTCCTGTGGTTACGCCAACGCCGATGCCGCCAGACGTGGAAACGGGCGCCTAAGAGCTGCACACTAAAAACATTCGAAACGTAAAGAATAAAATATCTGGGCTATGAAAGGTGTGTCACTTTATTACTTCCTATGTCGGGCAGCTTTTATCGGGCACCATCCTGTTTTCTGGGTTCTCCCTATTTCCAAAGATTTCGAGCGTGCGGGCGATGTTTTCAACCGCAGAACAAGCATCCTCGCACATATTCATGAGCAGAAAGAATAAAGCAGTATTTATTTATTGCAAATAGGACTATATTACGTGACCTTCAATTTGTCTTTATCGTTTGCATGCACAAGGAGTTACCAATCCAGTGTTACTGCGTAGTTCTTGCCGTCTTTCTGGGTTTTCCCCATGTCCTTCGTTCGTTTGGCACGTATATCCCTCATGCTGAAAAGCGCCGACGGCGTGTTCGCGCTAACAGTGTCCGGCAGTGCACAACAATACATGTACGAAGCCGTTTTAGCACCGTCTGTAATGCCATGAATTAGTAAATAAACACGCCATAACTGACCAATTATTTTGTCTGCTTGACTGAGTAATGTTCTTATCTACCTTGTACGTACGAATTGTTCGCGATATTTGCTCTTATAATCAATCGGAGGGAGAAAATGCACTCAATTTTTCTCATATAAATGCATTACCGGAAGTCAATTTCTAAATGGTTGCTGTCTGCTCCACTTTGCCACAGCACACTAGCGCCAGTTCAACCTCTAGCGTACGTTATAATAACTCTATGGGTCTCGTCATTACCGCCGTCTTCCATCGTCGTCTCACTGTTTGTGATTATTGTCTCTCGGAGTTTCGTTCACACTACAGACACTACGTGCGCAGACTTATGCCGCGGTTGTGCAGACGTCGTCGAATGTCGTAGACACCAAAACGTGGTGATGAGTGCGGTGCAGATGACACTTGCGCCTGGCACACGCCAGCCCCAATCCCACCCGTCGTTGCGTAGAGGATTACGTGACATCTCGTACCACGTAATGGCCATGTTCTTGGCGGCCCGAGGCCAATGTTGCCGGACGGAGCCAATGTTTCGGCTTCGATTTCTGCTCGTGTTTTAAAATGAGATTTAACAATGTATATCCCATTCTTCGCGAAGCAATTGACGTAGTGTCTACTAGTGCTTTTTCAATTGAAATCAATCATTATCTCGAAATCCTCAGAATTGAGCGGAGTTGCCCTTTAAATCGCACAGCCGAAGGCCCTCGCTAAACCTCCAACTTTGTTGCCCGTGTAGCATTTATGCTTTCTAGCACCGGTGACAAAGCAAACCCGACGGGTTTGCTTAAGCAGCGGTTCATGTTTGTCAACAGTGGCGACCATATGCTCCGTTCACAGCCTCCGCCTCCAGCGCGAGCTCGCTGGCTTACGCAGTGCTTTGGTTGAGCGTGCCTGCGCAATCACACTTGTGTTAGCAAAGGGCGGAGCTTCTACTCTTAGCTTTAAGGGTGAACGGAGTCCCGCTGAACGCGTGCTGACGGTAAGCATCCACAGTGTTTTTTTGTTTGTTTTTTAACGTGCATTTTGACTTATTAAGATTGCCGGTCTAGGAGCCTATTAATCTGAGCTCGCTCCGAGCATGCGCTCTAAAGATCGCCCTCAAATATGGCGTCCAGTCCGAAGCTATCGTGCACGAGCGGAGTGGCACGCGAAGTTAAGTCTCCAGCGCTCGCGCCCCCGGGCTTAGCAGGCTTTCTTTCACACAATCCAAGCTAAGACGCTGATTCTAGCAAGCCGGCCCAGGTGTGCAGCCATAGTCACTGACAAAATAGGACGGCAGGGCATGTCCTTCTAGCGTCCCCACCTCCAGCACACGCTATCTGCTTTCCGCCATGCTTTGGGTACGCGCAAGCGCTTGAGGAGCGCCAGACGTTCAAGCATTGTCGAAGGCAGGAAGCAGGCGCTGGGAGTGGGACAACTGATGCTCCTCCCCGACGTTCTGACCTTGTCATTGACGATATGCAACACTATTTTGCAGTCGTCATTATCCTGTTATCAATGGAATTTGGGAGGGCGTGTCCCTATGTTTACAAAGCAAAAGTACACTATTATTTGTTTTTGCTCCCGTTTTATTTACCGCATTCACTGTTAAGGCCTGTTTACACATACAGCGGAGCACTATAGGGGGTATTCACTGGCCGCCATATTTGAGGTCACTGTTTAGAGCGCATGCTCAGAACGAGCTCATATTGATAGGCTGTCAAGACCAGCAATCTTGATGGTGCGGGGTGCACGTTGCAAAATAACTGTGGAAGCTAGCCATCAGCACGTGCTCAGCATTAGCGCACACGGATATGGCCGCCAGTGAATACACCCTATACGAGCATAGCGCTGACCTCGTGCTAAGCGTGTACACACGGGAGCGTTCGCCAGCTTTGTATCGCACCGTCAAAACTGTTGCTGATGGCAGACGATAAGTAGATGATGAAACGTGAGCAGCGCTCAGCGCTTCGCTGCATGTGAGAACTAGGGAGCCTTCATGTGTTCTTTGCTAGGGTGATGCGACCCTTTGTAATACCGCTCGCCGACAAACCAGCAGCCATTTTGGTTCTCGGCGATAATCCGTGGGGCTTATAACCTTCCCGGAAACAAGCACCTTATCTCACAAGTTCGGAGCAGCGTTCTGGAACCCACGGAGGGAGGATTAGCAGTTTTCCCCTCGGATGGGAGGACCGATGGACACAAAGGCCACTTTCCGGCGCACGGGGAAACAATGAGGAACAAAATGGCGGTAGAAGAGGGTGTGGGAAAGGGAAACAGGCAGTTGGCATCACTCTATGCGAAGCGCACATGAATGCACTCTGGTGAGAACTAGGGAGCATTCATCTGGTAAAGAGGCCTTTAAGCAAATTTCGTAATGCTCGCGAGAATATCAGTTTAGTGCAAAATCTAAGAAACGGTTCCTACATTTTTAATACGGGGAAACGCAGCCTAGAAGTTTGAAACTGAGACTACCGGTTTGACAGATAGATATGAGCAGGGGCGGATTTAGAGGGAGGGGGGGGGGGGTCCGGATGTCCTGACCCCCTCTTGATTTCTGCATGTGAAAAAATTTAGGGCGTGAAACGAGGGAGAGGGGCAGGGGGTTCCTAAACATATGGTACGCTGACCAGCACCTGGGGCCCCCTCAGGAAATTCCTGCATCCGCCAATGGATATGAGGTGCCGGTAGTTAGCAAAAAACCCACCTTGAAGAATGAAGATCAATGCCGAAACGGTAGGTTTATCGTACCCAGAGCTTGAAGCTGGCGCCGTGCACAACCACTCGCTGACAACCTAGAGCAAATGAACAGAAACGGGAAGCTAAAAAAAGAAAATGAACTGCCCTGTCCTCGCTTATAACAAACGTTATATAGAGATAGAGTTTGAGGTATATATCGTAGGACAGGTGCTCAAAGCGGAAAACAGGATATAAAAACGCGTTGTTCTGCCCGTTTTTTTTTCCTACGTGAAGGGTTACTATGGATATAAAAACACGTTTGTTTGCTCGTTTGTTTGTTTGTTTTCAGAATATTTTGTGCAGATATTAGAGATATGTTTCAGTGGAAAATTGGAGGTATCGACTTTATGGGGAACATCCCCCATAAGCGAGTTTGACGGGTGACGTAGGCAGTGCGTGCTTCTTTTACGACAGAATTAACAATAAAAGCATAGCCTTACTACGATGAGCATCCGTTAGAGTGAGCTTATTTTTTCATCATAAATTTTGGGGTTACCGACGACTCTGGTTGAAATCGGCTTGTGCGGTCTCCTCGTAAAAACAGGAAGCTCGCAGTCATTAATTTCGGGATGATCGCGTTGCTTAGACGATACACAAATTTACAAAGAGAACAAAGAAAATGACGGACGGACGGACATGAATCAACTTCGTGGTAAATCACTGACCTCCACTATATGGGGGCTGGATGGCGCTTAGCTGCACTCCGAGCCTGGCGCAAGCGAAGCCACCGGAAGTTCGATGCTTGTCCCGGAAGTCGGGCGTGCGCTGGGCTTCCTATACCCGTTTTCACCTCAAGAAAAGAAAGTGTTGCGCATTGTTCATACGCTGCGCGAAGTAGTTCTTACGAGATTTGGTCCTCGGAAGAAAAAGCGATGCTTTTAGAGTTTGGAACGTGTACGTCTTGATAAGATAACATTTATCTAATCTAAGATGCACCTACATATATCTTAATAATCCAGATAAAGGGGGAAATTAGTAATGCTCCGCGAAGAGCCGGACTTGTTTTACTGCGGTTCTTGAGGTGAAAACAGGTATAGTTCATTTAGTCCATATTTTGGTCCATGCTTTCTTGTGTCTTTGATTGGGGTTTAATGCTCCCGTTCTGAATTAAATCCCGAGAATAAGGCGTTTGGACGTGGGACTTACGCACCCTTGATCAACTAGAATCTCAAAATGTTCACATCGAATGGCTTCCCAGGAGACTTCTCCGGTCCGCATGTGCTGTTACTCCGCAACTGGGCAGGCTCTCTTGGGATGACAAGAGAAAAATCCAGCGCCCTGAGCGCTGTTCGATTCAGCACTCGGAAGAGTTGAAAAGCCTGTCAAGAGCTCACTTTCGGGACAAGCCGCTTACTTCCGGTGGCTTCACACCTGTCTGCTCAATGAGCCATCCAGCCCCTTATAGTAAAGATCAGCGTGGTAAATCAGTCGCGTTGCCACGCGGGAGCCATACTTCCCTCGCGTCTGTTTTCGTACTCTCCCTGCAATAGACCGATCTCACCAAGCGTTCCAGGCTTGCGTGACGCCGCCATAACTGTAGTTCGTAGGATGCAGACGCCAGTTCACGAGACAGCTCATGCCACCTCATGCTCTGCTCGCCCAGACCTCCAGCAAGGTTGTCGCGCGTGCAGAAAGACTACAGCTCCCACGATGCATGTCGGCAGCGGTGGCGTTCTCAAACTAGCTGGTGAGATCGGTCTATTGTGCACGGCCATATATATTGCAGAGCGCGCTGAGGAGTTTTCCTCTTATTAACGCAGAAAATGTTTAGGGGCTGTACATTGTGCAAAGGCGCTACGCTGGAACGTGACAGAAAGCGTCGCACGCGGGCCAAGCGCAACGTAAAGCGTACAGAGCCAATAGCGGGCAACGGCTAAACCAACCTCGCGCAGTGAACGAGGCATGATACTGCGCTTTTTCATTTCCCCGATTGGTATAGCCGGTGATGGCAGATTTTTAGACTTAGGCTAGGTGGCGCGAGCTACCGCCCGTTACAGTCATTACCATCCATCCATCCATCTGGCAAACGTACAAGGACGACGAGCGGTGTGACGATGCACTTTTGATGCTGCTTGATTGGCTCCACCGGATTGTGCATAGGCTGTGGTCGAACTTTATGTGAAGCGGAGTGGGGAGATCGCTTTGCCCCGCGTCATAAGAGGGGAAGAGACGACCCACCCACGAAGCTCTTCTGCGCGAGGGCAAATAAGTTCGTCTGCTTTTTTCTGCAGGGGCTGTGGTGACCCGCCAGAAGAACGCCGAGCTCTCACCTCTGCTTGCTCTCCGCATACTCTCCGCATACGAACTTGCTCTCCGCATACTCTTCGTGATCTGCACTCGGCTCCCACGTTCATTCTGCTAAAACGGAAACGACGAAGGGTTTGTAAAAAATGCTTCACCTGCTGCTTTTTTTTTTTTAACTTGAAACGATCACTAACTTTTTTTTTATTCGCCCCAAAAACCGTATAGTGAAAAAAATAAAATCCGGATTTCCGGGGACTATTACTGATTTACTTCTTTATGTTGCGAATTATAATTATGATGTACGTGGGTTAATTTAAGATTGGCTCGCCGCCGCTATTTTAACGCGACGTAAACGTTTCAAAATGCACAAGCATCGTTTCTTCCTCCGATGACCAAATTTTGTAAGAACTATACTTTGTGCGGCGCAGGAACAATGCGCGAAACCTCCTTTATTTGTCTCGATGTGACGATGAGTATACATATATAGTAAGCCTCGGAGACGGCGCTTATTAATTGCGTATTGAAGCTGAACGTTGATTTACTTCGATGCTATTTAAATGCTCCGGGGACTGAGAGCGCGCTCTGAGAGATCTTATTAGAGACGAAGAAAGCAACAAAAATCTATAAGCTCCGGTAGTGAGTGGAGTAAGAAGGGGGGGGGGGGGGCGGTGATCTGGGGTAGAGGTGGGGCTATAGGCGTACACTCTGGAGCTCTAGGCTCGCCATACGCGGAGTATATCCAAAAGTTCACGAGGCGCGCCGATTGGACTTTGTGCAACAAGAATGTCGTCGCTATCGCCGCGAGCAATCGGGAAGCTCTGTAAATATTAATAATAATAATAATAATAATAATAAATTAATAATAATAATTAATAATAATAATAATACTTATTTTTCCATCAAACAAATTATGGAGAGAGACCGAGAAAAAAGCTTCATCATGCAGCTTTTAGAGTCCCCGGCCCCCCTCTTACAGAAACAGCAGTGGCGCAAGAGAAAATAAACAAGACCCACTGGTATTAAAAAAGTAATCAGGTAGGCTATTCACGTTTTTCGTAGTAACAGATGACACATACATTGAGAGTTCTTTTGTGACAAGGTGTCGACGTAACATGATGATATATGGATACATTGAGATGATGCATACACAGAAAATACCATACATATACACATTTAGATATAAACACAGAAAACACCGAAGTATTGTACATCTCAAATCTCTGGAAAATACTACTAAAACCAACTGGGAAAAATTCTCGAATACTTTTTCTCGATGATTTGAAGCTAAGAAAATGAAGTAAGTCTGGAAGCCGCATTAGATAACATTTGCTCAGCATAGGTCGTTCTAATATTATGTAACTTCCAATTTTGCGAACTTCGAGTGGGGTAAGTTGGCACTTTTGGAACAAGATAAGCCACGTCAATGAGATTAGGATAATATTTTTGTACTTCATATGTATAAGACACACGTACACAAACGATATTTATATTTACTATTAACATTCATAAATTTTAAACTTTTAAATAAACTCACTAGGGTGGTTTAAACTTTTAAATAATCACTAGGGTGGTCGTATGCATACATGGGCAAATTACTTCCAGAATGTAATTTAATTACAATCACCTTGCTTGCAAAAGTAGTTTAACTACAATTACAAATTGCTTTTAAAAGTAATCCAATTACTTTTCAATTACTGATTTCGTAGCGACCCGACATTGGCCATATAACTTTAAGCGAGTTGTATAGAACGCAACGCATTTACCTATTGGGCAGGAGATCGAACTATAGGGGGCGCTCTGACCCGCTTGTTGTCCCCATACTCGGTGTTTACTCAACACAAGGCCTGTGCACATGCCCAGAGGCCTTATGGGCATGTCCATGTCATCTTCTACAATAGAGCGCGGGGCACAGTATTAATGTAAAAATACTAACAATCGACGAAGCGACGTTAAGTGCTGGATCTATCCTCAGAGAATGCGAGCTTTACCCACTGCTGCTTTTGTAGCTGAGCTGGGACCGTGCATGCTGCATTGTTCATGCAGGCCGGAGCGGAAACAAAAGAGCCCCTCCTCCCCTTCACCGGAGAACACGAGACTCCAGCCGAACGCTGACGCCGCGTTCGGTTATGTCGGCCGAGCGCTGAGTCATTGTATTTGTTGTCCCCATCCGTGTACTTCTAAGGTTAACCGCTTGGGGCGTCACGGTCGCTCCTCCTCCCCAATTCCTTGCCCCAATGTTTCAGGAGGCTTAAGCATCGCTGCATAAATGTCAGATATTGCACTTTCCGTTTATGGAAGTTGTTAGATTAATGATAGAACTTGACAGTTTGGAGCAATGAAGTCCTAAGCTCTTCTATTTTCAATAAATAATAATAAATTCATATACTCGAAAACACCAGATCGCTAAAGAAAAAATTGGGCTGACACGCTTTTGTTAGCCAGGCAAACAAAAAATGCAGCAATTAGTCATATCTGAATATTTTAATAGTGTTAACATAAAGACTACAATCTTCACGCTCTAATACGGCCACTAATTCACATACAAACTATCATGTTATTGTAAATTATTTACCTTGAGTTGAAATTATAATGGCACAGAAATATATAAGAACCAAATCGGGGCTCCCGAATCAATGGTGACAATATTCACAGGCGCGAGGTTAGTCTCCAGAATGTTTACGCAAATAATATTCAAAATAGAACCAACAGAAAACAAACCTAAGAAAACAAAAAAAGATAATAATAGCGACAATCCTGGAAAAAGGATGTAAACAACTGGGCAAAGAAAAACTTCATAGACAAATGAAATTTTCAACCTCAACTGAAAGGAGAAGCTCGATTTTTTTTCCTTCAAAGTTTTAGATGTTTATGTTATTGTTTTCTGCTCGCACCGCAGACGGCGCCACGCGGCGCCGTTAGGTAGGCTCCAACAGGATTGTCTCTCAGCCCGCAGTATAAGCAACAAAACAACAATGCAATGGTATTTTTGTCGTGCGTGTTTGTGCGTGTCTGTGTGTGCGAGTTTATCACCGAGTACTATGGCCCTTGTACGAGCGCTGAGGCTTTCAGAGAAATTCCGTTGCGCGCCTCAAAATTTTGCAAAAGTAATTGTAATTGTGCCTGAAATTTTGCAATACACTAAGTCGCTAGAAAGTAATTAAATTACAATTAAGCAATTCGTTTTAGTCAGAAGTAATAAATTACAAGTACAATTACCGGAAAGTAATTAATATGGTACAGACTACTGCAATTGAATTACTACCCAAGTATGGTCGCATAGACCGTTTTATCGTGGGTAGCGCCATTTTGAGAGCGAGAGAGAAAACGGGAAAGGGCTACCGGCGCTTTCCCCTTTCTGATTGTGTAGGAAGAGTGAAAGTCCCGGATGAGAGGCTTGGCCGGAGTTGAGTGTCTGCTGCGCCCCAACTTCGTTCGCGCTTTCTTCTCTGGTTTAAACTCGAAAACTTAATTAGAGCCACGGGCTTGGATGGCGACAGTCCCCCGGTCATCGGGACACCATTGCCCGGTCATAGGCTGCACGATTAACGACAGAAAGCGTCGAATACTGCCCGAGGACCTATGTAGCTTGCATGGAATCTGGCAAGGCGAGTGCGGCTGCAATGTTTTTAAGCTCCATCGCTTTCCGCATGGCCGGAAATGATGAACCATTCATCAATTTTCGCTTGCAATGGGCCTATTTCAACGTAGCTGTTTTTAGTAATCAACAAGCGATACATGAAACGGGAACCTCAATTAACTTTTGTAAACACCCGGAGCTGCTACAGATCGCTTTGCTGCGCTGCTTTTATCTTGCGTGTTCGTGTTCTTATATTTCCTTGTGAATGAACGACGAAGACGTTCTAGATGTACTCATATCGAACCGCAGAAAGCCTCAAAGCAGCCACAAATTTCTTTACTATTTGATGCAATATTTTGAGTACTAACCTCTAATTTCTATCGCCGACACGTTCGCTGCCGCTGTTCCACCCGTCGCCGCACTGGCGGATGCCACGACTCGAACAAAGAAAAGTGCAAGCTCGGCTCGAAAACGCATATAGCAACACACGAGACGTACCCTGCAGCGACTATCCAGCGCTTCAAAGCGCCCAATCAAAGAAAACAACCCAAACAACCCACCAGCGGCTCTCCAAGGAGCGCTTTTGCCGGCTCTCTGGTATTGCGCAGGAGATCGCGATTCAGGAAAACCAACAGAACTACCTTTTTAACAATTTCTAGCCTCAACCGGCGGCGGAAATGAGCCTTCAACTAAGTGGTGTAGATGATAAAATTGAGTCAGTCACCACTACAAATTGTCAATATTAAGATAAATTCAGTTACAAAATTTTACAAGCCGAAACAGCAATTACCACAAGAAAACTGGCACGCACCTTGCGAGCATACCCCATGTTCATCGGCGGTACAGCGTTCGGTGCGCGCTCCATTCAGAAAATGTTCCGAGCACAGTCCAGAGGATGGCGTTGAGGAAACGTCTTTTCGGTTTACGGACGCCATCCACTGCCGCCGAGACCGGGGTCACGTGGAAAGCGATGGAGCTTAAAGACATTGCTGCCGCTCTCGCCTTGCCGGATTCCTTGCAAGCTACATGGATCCTCGGACAGTATTCGACGCTTTGTGTCGTTATTCGTACACCCTATGACCGCGCAATGGTGTCCCGATGACCGGGGGACTGTTGCCATCGAAGTCCGTGGCTCCAATTAAGTTTGCGAGTTTAAAACAGAAAAGAAAGCGCGAACGAAGTTGGGGCACTGCAGACACCCAACACCGGCCAAGCCTCTCATCCGGGTCTTTCACTCTTTCTACACAATCAGAAAGGGGGAAAGCGCCGGTAGCCCTTTCCCCTTTTTTCTCTCGCCCTCTTTCAGTAAAACGGTCTATAGGACATTGGAAGTTTTCTTAGCATTTTTTTTTCTGCTACAAAATAGTTTATTTAAGTTCGTACTTGTTACCCCAAACTAGGTGGCAGTAGTTTATATGAGGAAAAAATAAAGAGTTATAGATTAAAAGTTTCACGCCTGTTGGCAAAGAGATGGCGGTGTCGATACATCAAGCTTAGAGTTCCTGTATAGGTTCCCTCACGGGAGCCAGAGTTCGCGTTCATTCCCGTAGCCCCGTCTTTTTTGCACGGCATGTCGATCCTGTTCCTCACGTGACTGAATTCGGTGAATAGCGGCGCCGCGCGTTCGAGGTGCGCGGCGCGCTCAAAAGCCAGGGGAACGTACTGTCGGGGCGCGTGCAGCGTCTACTTTCCTGCACGGCATTGGATCCGGCTCCTCACGTGATCGGATCTCGGCGAATAACCGGCCCGGCGGCACGTGGAAAACAGACGTCAGCAACTCTGGCTCCCGTAGGGAGCCTGTACAGGAACTCCACTAAAGCCAACGACACGCGATAGATTAAGCAAAATATAATTAACAGACCAATCTCACCAGCCAGTTTGACCACGCCACCGCTGCCGCAATGCATCGAGGGAACTTTAGTCTTTCTGCACGTGCGACAACCTCGCTGGAGCTCTGCGCGTGTAGAGCACGAGACAGCACGAGCCCTCTCGTGAATTGCCGTTTTCCTCCTGTGAACTAAAGTTATGGCGACGCCACGCATGCGCCGAACGCTTGGTGAGATCGGTCTATTCGATCGTCCCATCGCATTTGATCCGTGAATACAACACCAAGAGTCTTAAGGGGATTCAACAGCTCGTCACTCAATGGGCAAATTTCGCTACACAAACCTGAGTTTCAGGAATGCACGATAGTATTCATTCTTTTGGGGGTTACTTATGATAACGTAATGAAGGTTGTGCGGCCCTTGGATTTCTCTTTTAGAGCGCTGGAGGTTTTTAATAAAATCCAGAAATATGACCGTTTTGGCTGTTTTTAGCGCGTTTTGAGGCATTTTTGAAAATACAATTATTTAGAAGACAAACGTGACAAAACGCTTGGCCGTACGTACTAGGGGTGCCTCTAATCTTAATTTTAAGACCATGACGAGAAAGCAAAATATTGTTGTATTTGCGTATTTGTGTAAATAAAATCGCCCTGTTCATTTCATTTCCAACTTGATAAACGAGATGGCGACACTAGTACTAAATGCCTCAAACCGGAGATTTTCTTGCTGTTGCTGTTGTTGTTTTTCTCTCGAGCTCAAATTCGACCGCGATGTCTCGTTGCTCGTGGATCGGTAGCACGTGTAGCGAAAGCTCACGCTGTAAAGCTCACTGGTCGTGAATTCAATCCACCGCCTCTGCCCGTTTCAATCTAGATGAGCATCGTACCGGCGTGCTGTCATGTATCACTATTACGTGATGCACGTTTAAAATGTCAGACAAGCAGTGGTATACTGCACCTGTCTTTCATCTTCAACATAAGATTCCAACAAGACGGAGAGTCTGTTGAAAATATCGCAACGACACTTCATACACTGTCAAAGGACTGCGACTACGGCAATCTGCGAGAGCAATTGGTGAGGGATCGCTTCGTTGTCGGCATTCAAGACTCAAAACTCTCTGCAAAGCTACAGCTTAACGCCGACCTAACGCTTCAGACAGCGTTGGAAACAGCCCAACAAGTAGAAAGCGTGCGCAAACAACAGGAGGAACTAAACCAGGATCGAAATTCTAACGTCCACAAGATTTCGTCATCGGACAAAGAAAAAACGGCTTCTACGGCCCTCAGTACAAGCAAACGCGAGGGTCCTGATGATAGAAGACAGGGGGAAAATACTCCATACCCGCAACGTCCGCTGCATGCCATCAAACAACCGAACACGATGCAGGTGGTGTGGGAGAGACACGCATCCACGCACCTCGTGTCCAGCGCGGTCCAAAGTACGAACAAATTGCCACAAGAAAGGGCACTTTTCTGAGGTCTGCCTATCAAAAAGAGTGTACTTCGTAGAAGCTCCAGGTGCCAACGTCGGTTTCCTTGGAATAGTGACCTTTCCGCAAGTATATAGTTGGGAGGTTGATGTGTTAGTCCAGTCCGAGCCACTGAGATTTAAGATTGACACAGGCGCCGACGAAACTGTAATCCCACCAGCGGTGTTCAACAAGCTTGAACCACGGCCGCTACTGCAGAATCCACCTCGCCAACTTCGTGGACCAGACGGAAGGGCGCTAGCAATACAAGGTGTGGTACGCCTCGCGATGTCCTACAAGGACCGAGTGTCCGAGCAAAACATCTATGTTCTCCAAGATGTCACCATACCCCTTCTAGGAAAACCGGCTATCGAAGGGCTCGAACTACTTTCGCCAATCAACAGGATCGAAACGATGGTAAACCCGAAAGTCGACTTTCCATCACTGTTCACAGGGTTGTGAACATTCCCTAGGGAATATCACCTGCAGCTTCAGGAGAACGCGAAACCGTTTGCTCTAAGCTCGCCACGTCATGTCCCAATCCCACTGTACGAAAAGACGAAGCAAGAACTTCAACATATGGAGGACATCGGCGTCATCTCCCCCGTCAGTGACCCAACCGAATGGTGTGCACCCATGGTGATCGTACCGCAGCAGACTGGAGCAGTGCGCATATGACTTCACAGAATTAAATCGCTATGTCTTGAGAGAGTGGCATCCCATTCCGTCCGTCGAACATACTCTTGGACTTCTTCAGGGTGCGAAAATCTTCTCGAAACTCGACGCTAACTCCGGGTTTTGGCAGATTCCACTGAGCGAAGAAAGCAAGAAATTCACCACGTTCATCACACCTCTCGGCAGATTTTGTTTCAACCGACTTCCATTCGGGATCTCATCTGCTCCAGAACATTTCCAAAAACAACTGTCAAGCATCCTTGAAGGACTCAGCGGTGTCGTATGCCTCATGGACGATGTTCTGGTTTGGGGATCCTGCAAAGAAGAACACGACGAAAGACTCCATAACGTCCTTCAAAAGATCTGCAGTGCAGGAATTACTCTCAACAAGGACAGATGCTTGTTCAGTGTACAGGAACTCACGTTCCTTGGTCACCGAATAGACAGCCTGGGAATTCCACCCGACATTTCAAAACTCAAGGCTGTTATGGATATGCCACGGCCTACATCAAGAAAAGAGCTACAGAGGGTCCTCGGAATGGCGACCTATCTGGCTCGGTTCGTGGCCAACTTCGCCGAAATCCTGCAGCCACTAACTTCGATGCTCTCAAAGAAGCAAGAGTTCGTCTGGGGACCAGTCCAGCAAAACGCATTTGACAGATGGAAAGCTGTCTTGTCACCTGAACCAGTACTGGCCATGTGTGTGGCCAGTTCGAACCAGGTGCGTGTGAAGAGGATGTGCTCCCGCTTGCACGGGGCACGAGACTGAGAGCTGGACTCGCACGAGACAGGGCCTGGTCTCGAACGAAGCAGGGACCAGTTATGCTGATGTAGATAAGAGGAGTTACATAAAACAGGTATACTTCGTCTCACCTTAGCATGGACTATCGTTAGCCGCGCGTGCTAAAAGCGCGAGCTAGTTGCATTGGATGAAGACCTCGGCGGCTGCATGAGCGCTCGTGCAGCGAGTGCTCCAGCCAAGGCAGTCAATAGCTGGCCGCTCTTGCTTGCTCAGCATTCGCAGTTAGTCCATGCTAAAGTGAGCGAAAGCTCATGCTGTAAAGATCACTGATCGTGGATTCAATCCACCACCTCTGCCCGTTTCAATCTGGATGAGCATCGTACCGGCGTGCTGTCATATATCACTATTACGTGACGCACGTTTAAGATGTCAGACAAGCAGTGGTATACTGCACCGTCTTTCATCTCCAACGAAGACACCAGATGCCCTCAGAGCTGACTAACGTCTCGCTGTATAAACATAGACACAACAGAATTACAATTACTGGCTCCGTTGGTCGGCACTTTTTGAACGTTGCAAAAAAAGTGTAACTAGTCATTAGCAGACTCCTAGCAAAAGACCTCATAAGGCTGTGAAGGCGATACTTTTGTTGATTCTATTTTTTGTGTGTGCTATGTTAGCGCGTGTGGTCAAACGCTTGCATACGCTACAAGCGTGGCTCGTAAGCACCCTATACTTCGTTTCAGCTTCGGTCCAGACGCAGCCGATGCTACAAGCGCGAGCTCCGGGCTTCCAGCGTCCCTGCCAAGCACGCGCGCTCGTGCAGTAGAGGCACTGTTCAGGGCCACACGCTCGTGCTTGTAGCATCGGCTGCGCCTGGACCCAAGCTGAAACGAAGTATAGGGGGGATCGGTGGCCGAGTGGGCTAGCGCACACCAGCTCGGAGCACTTGGAGCGAAAGCTCGCGCTGCAGAACCCAGAGATCCTGGGTTCATTCCCCACCCCTGCCCGTTTCGATCTGGATGAGCACCGTACCGGCGTGCGGTCGTGTATAACTATACTGCGTGATGCACGCTAAAGACCCCAGGCTAGCAGTTGTACTGCACTGGCTAAATTGCCCATCTACAGCTGGGAGACTCGTCGCCCGTTGAGGCAGACCAAGTTCTAGGGTGTATAAACAAACACACAACCCAATTTTTTAAGCACCCTAAGATTGTGCAGGGTTGGGCAGAGATATCCTAATATGTAGGGTGCCTCAATGTCCTTCTGCTTAGGGTGATGCCACCCTTTGTAGCACCCGCTGCCGACAGCACGCGCTCAAGAGTAAAATACGAATAAATCGACGAAAACATAATGTCACCATAGCACAGTCAGCGCCACAAACGCGTGCCGGGACACGCTCTTTCACGCGCTTCTGAACAAAAAAAGTGTGGGACAAATTGGCCAGATGTCTCCACCCTAAACAAAGCGCACATGAAGGCACCCTGCTATTGGCGGCGAGATGTTTTGGTGGCGCCCTCCTATGGTTACCTTTCGTGACGTCATTACCTTCTGAACAACAAGTTTGAACGTGTTTGTAAAGAGCACGGTGGAAGCTTGAAATCACACTCTCAAACCAACATTGTCAACACCGTCAAAATTAAAGTTCTTCCATTCCTCTTATTTCCGTCGATGGGAAATCCTTTGCTGACGTCATAGTCAGCATTCGGCCTATCGTGGAAGACCGATCACAGCGACGCTTTCGATCACTCACGTCGCCAATACTCGGCGACAACTTTTCTTGGCAATGATGCCAAAGCTACAGAGCCGAAGCACGCTGTCTTCTTACGCTGCTGAACACAGTCCCGGGGTCTAAATTGTGTTTTGGCTGTAACGTAAATTATAATCTTAATATTCGTCATTTGAATAATAATTGTCCGTCGCGGGTTCTCCGGTTTTCTAGCCATTTTCCCTCGCAAAGATGGTGTTGTAGATTATGCGATCCGGTAGTAGGTAACAAGAGGAAAAGGAGGTAGAGGAGCACAGAACCACGAGATTATGAACGGCACGAGAGGGAACGATAAACCGACACCATCGAAACGAACGTGCCCGGGATCTCTTCCTCAACAGATGGCATCTGCTCTGAGCCCGAGTATGTCCACTGGAAACGGTTTCATAGAAACTAACGAGCTGTATAGAGTGCTTGCCTTGAATGCCGACAACGAAACCAAAACTGAAAACGAAACCAAAACTGACGTAATGAAAGCCCGGAGGCTTGGTGGAGTGATACATGTGCAGGAGCTCCGCCCCCCCTAGCATTCCCTTCATTGCCAAAAAAGTTGTCGCCGAATATAATATGTATTTGGAAATAAAATAAAAAATAGTTGAATGAGTTGCAAAGAAGGCTAAAATACTTATTCCGAACAACATTTATTTTATGAAACATTGTTTCAGATATTTTCATTCTCTTTAGACCTTGTTTGGTGGCTAGTGGATATGAAAAACAAGAAAGAAGCATGAATTCTATGATTTTGAACAATTACAATATATTTTCTTAACCAACAAACAGGTGCTCACTCTGAGATGCAAATTGAATTTTGACGTTAGCGTTTTGGCGCCCAAAATAATTTTTTTGTAGATTTAACACTCCCAGTTTTGCGGATTACTAAGAAAACCAAACGGGCCATCAGTAGGTAGAAAATACGTTTCTACCTAAGGTGAGGCGTACGTTTCTTTTTATTTTTCTTTTGTAGCGTGAGCTACACTGGTCGAGGTTGAGCAGTTTCGCGTGGCTCGCATAATGAGCCGTGCTGCGTGCTGCGCATGCGCGAGGAGCAGTGACGTCGCACGGCGCACAGCTCGCGCGCCAGAGCCGCCGCCGCCGCGTGCTTCGCCGCTGCCGCGCCCGCCTCGCCGGTCTGCGCATTCCAGAGGAGTGACGTAATAGCCCCGGCAGACGCACTGGCGCCGCCGCGTGCCCAGCTGTGCGCCTCCGTTGCGCAGTAGCCAAGTCTGACGCTGCACCGGAGCCGCTTGATAGCGCCTCTCATTTTGTGCGCATAAGCTCACGCTTTGGATATCCTGGCGTAAACGAGCTAAGCCACCGCATTTTTTTCTCTTCACCTTTCTAATTTTTAGGCAAAGTCAAATGAACCTTTAAATAACTTTAGTGTCTTCATAAGTAACCTCGGGAGTTCACTATGCTATTGTCTGTTATGAACACCTCTTTCAATAGTGATCTGACTATGTCACGGTGGAATGAAGCGGTGCTACCTTACCTGTCTGGAAACAAATAGGGGTGTGTGTATGTTTATACAGCCAATAACATATACACTGTTCCATACTTAGCGTGCACCGCTGTCAAAGCTACTGGCGCGAGCGCGTGGCTTAACCTATGGTTTTGTTTGCGCGAGAACGCGTGCGAATCATCAACGAGATCAAGTCACGCTCGCGACAGTAGCTTTGACGGCGTTGCACGCTAAGTATGAAACAGAGTATAGTCTGCCTCAACGGGCGACTTGTCTCCCAGCTGTAGGTGAGCAATTTAGCCAGTGCAGTACAACCAGTAGCCTGGGGTCTTTAATGTGCATCACGCAATATTGATACACGACCGCACGCCGGTACGATGCTCATCCAGATCGAAACGGGCAGGGGTGGGGACTGAACACAGGATCCCTGGGTTATACAGCTCGAGCTTTCGCTCCACGTGCTCCGGAGCTGGTGTTCTCTATACTTCGTTTCAGCTTGGGTCCAGACGCAGTCGATGCTACAAGCGCGAGCATGTGGCCCTGAACAGTGCTTGCACTGCACGAGTGCGCGTGCTTGGCAGGGACGCTGAAAGCCCGGAGCTCGCGCTTGTAGCATCGACTGCGTCTGGACCCAAGCTGAAACGAAGTATAGCCACGGTGGCTCTAGCCCACTCGGCCACTGATCCTTTTTCTTCTTTATTGCACTTGGCCACCGATCCCTCTTTATCTGTCTGGACCACCGTGGTCTGGACTAAAGCCTTTCGATGTGTTTGCGTTTGTCTTGCAAGTGGCGTCAAATGCGCCAGTGCACGAGGCCCGTGTCTCGAGCGGCACTTGGAAGCAGTTGTCGGCGCAGTACTGAAATGAGCGGCCCTTGGAAGCGAATGGCAGCGGAGCACCCGCTCCTCGCACGTGTCTTGCGCGCTTCCACAACAATGGTTGGCGGTACTTGTAAGCGTGAATTTTATCAACTGAATTTAGTCCGCACTTGCCGGCAGCGCCTTCAACTTATGGAATTTATGAGGGTAGCTCGCTTGCAACATGGTTTTGTGTATTTGAGTGGTTCTTTTTCGCTGACAGGCAGACAGACGGAACGTGTCCTTTCTCTCGATACCCGTTGCCAATCTTGTCAGCTGCTGTGCACTTGGCGCGCGATTGTGGACGAGTAGTAGAGCCGCGCCACTTGCTTGGATAGAGAACTCCTTGGTACAGTTTACGAGTGGGAAACGGTTGCTTCTTGTTGCTTTTGACTCGACGCGCAGAAGTGTGGACCTCTTCGACGAGGTCCACAACTCTGGACGTGCAGAAGTGTGGACTTCGCCACTAAATGAGCGATGCTTAGGGTCGGCACTCTGTTCCCCAATATTGATGTGGGCGCCGCCATCTTGGTGCTTGTACAGAGTAGACGCAACTGCCGATCGTCATGATTCAGAAGTCCAACTTCCTCGGCATTTGATTCGGTGTTAGGAAGCTCGTGTAATATTGCTTTGCTCTGTCGCGAAGCGTTTAAACATTTGTAGAGGACGTAAAAGCGTTTCTTGCGATTTCAGATAAATTTTCAGATAACTGGCAGCCATGATTTTAAATCACAATATGGACAAGTGTCCTTACCCTGAAGCGTAGCTTATTTAGTGGCACTAGGGAAGACCATGGCGGAACAGCGCAGCACTGAGCTAGATTTCAGACGCTATGTTCTTCTAGATATAGTGCCACTAAATAAGCTACGATTCAGAGTAACTACACTTGTTCATAGTGTGGCTTAAAATCATGGTTGCCAGTTATCTGAAGATTTAACTGAAATCACAGGAAACGCTTTTCCGTCCTCCACAAATGTTTAGACAGTTCGTGACAGAGCAAAGCAATTTTATATGAGCTTCCTAACACCGAATCTAATGCTGAGGAAGTCGCACTTTTGAATCATGACGATCGGCAGTTGCGTCTACTCTGGAGTCTGCACAAGCACCAAAATGCCGGCGCCCACAGCACTGTTAGGGAACAGAGTGCCGATACTCTAAGCGCAGCTCATTTAGTGGCTCCAGTTCTTCCCAAAAGTGGCGCGCGGCACGTGTCTCTAGCATTTCCACAAAAATGATTGGCGCCACTTTTCCCAGGATAGATGGGCTTTACTCCACACAACCTGGGAGCGGGTTTGCTAACCAGTATTCAGACGAAGAGCAGGCCAATATTGGACATAGGAAGTGCAAAACTGCCACTTTATTTTAATTTTTGTTTTCTAGTTTTAAGTTAAGCTTATATATATATATATATATTATTATTTTTTTTTTGCAAAACAACGTTTGCGTGTTACATGTGGTGGTCCAAACGGCTGCAACGCCGCACCTTGTGCTTTCGATAATTTCGAACGTGGTGGGAACTTCGAATTCATTCGTAAATCAGAGCTTATTCTACGTTTTGTGAGCCACTGTAATCTACATATGTACTGGCTCGTATCTCGCGCCGCCTGTTGGCCCGATTCCTGCAGCGGCGAACGCAGAGC